>PVKA01012849.1:0-56669 GCA_004027165.1 Ctenomys sociabilis
ACTAGGTAAATAATTATTGAATCTTTGATATAATTCAGCTATAAAAAAACCTGTAAATATAATTTCATGTATGCACCTTGTACAATACCAAAACGTTATGAAAACAGTTTGCAATGTATTAATTCATCGACTCTGTATGGTTAAGGCGTCTTGAAACTGTCTGATTGACATTTGTATTTTAATAAAATAAAAATAAATGAAAAAAAAAAAAAAAGCAGGTGCTTAGACCACTGAGCTATCTTGCTGGCCCTGTAAATTCTTATCTATTTGTATATCTTGCACAAAATCTGCTTGTTTAGCAGGCAGCAACCGATGCAGCTAGGTTGAATGTTGTATGAATGCGGAGTTCATTATCATCCGTGTCACACTCTACATGAGGTCTGACCTCTGCTGTCTAAGTGGAAGGCTTTACACTAATTACATCTCAGAATGACTACAGAACAGAGCCATTTAGTTTTGATATGAATAACTAAACTATGCATGTCGGGAATATCTGTCTTTAAATAGTTCCTAAATGTAAAATGTACTCACTCAAGTGGATCCACAGCTGGTATGTACTCATTCTCTGAGTTTTAAGCCACTGCTTTATTTAAAAGAAGAAATAAAATTTTATGCAGTGAGGTAATAGGATTTGCAAAAATACTTTTATACAAAAGCATAACTGGCTTTCCCTGATACAAATTAGTCCATAGAAGGAAGGAAATAGCAGTTTGCAATATTTATTTTTTTATTATAAAGCGGCCTATAGAGGTAGTATTCAGCATGCTAGGAACTGTGGAATAAATGGAGAGGGCTTCTACAGTATCGTTGGAAGGACCCAGTGGTCAACTACTCACATAATGAGTTAGAATTCCAGCACAGTTACCAGCAAAACATTTTATGTATCTGTTTGCTTTTACTATACACTGGTTAATTTATAGGAAGTAAAGGTTTATTCAGCTCAAGTTCTGATGTTCCATCTGATGAAGCTTTTTTCAAAATTTGATAGAGGGTCTCACTACACAGCTCAGACTCCTAGTAATCCTTCTGTTTTTAACCTCCCACTGCTGGGATTGCAGGCTGGTACCACCATGCCAGATCTTAGTGGTCAGCTCAGTGCACGCAGGGACGAGGCTGGCACGGTGCACTGTGCCGGGGTCAAACCCTAATCCCTACACTTGCCTAAGCAGGCACTTAGTCCACTAAGTGATCTTGCTGGACATCATCTATTCTTAATGTAGGGGTAACTCTGTGGAGGGAAGAGGCAGAATGGGGCCCTATAGCGTGGACAGAGTGTCCCAGACTGGGTCTTTCTTCTCTTATAAAGTCACATTGCCATCACATTAGGGCCCTACCATCATAGCCCCATTAACTTAATTACTTTCCTAAGTTCCCATCTTGAAAGTACATAGGCAGATTCCTTTCACACCCTCTTAATACCTTATAATGTGCATTACACATCAATGAGATTCAGTGCCACATTTAAGCCATCCAGAGTGATACAAGTATGATGGAAAGCCCGGATTTGAGAAATTGGTAGAAACTAGCAACATCTAACTATTGGGATATGGATCAGGACAGCACACCAGGCAAAGCGCAGAGCAGGGATGGGGATTTTGTTGAGCTGCAAAGCTATGAGACAAAGCGATACAACTTTGAAAACAAAAAAATCCTAATACAGTCATTTAGATGAGTGTAAGCATTACATATCTTCAGCATGAAGTGAGTTTAATAACATCAATAAGAACAAAAATGGAGGAAAAGGCATTTAGAAGAGAAGGGAGGGAGGTGGGAAACATGAAGATTTTAAAAAGGAGCCAAGCTGCTTGATGTGCAGGCAACCACACCCTAAGATAAATATAGATGTCATGTATGCAGATATGTACTGGTAAAGTAAAAAATTGACGACATCCCCCCAAAAGGAAAAAAAAATGAAATATTTTAAACAGGGAAATAACATAGACTTCAGAAATGTACCCTTTAGTATTTAAAAAAAAAAAAAAAAGAGGGGATGATCAGGGGACAGAAGTCACTCCCCTGGGCCCAGGGAGGGCTGACAGTCCCCAGGATGCCCAAGGTGCCAAAGCAGATGATGAGATACATATATCAAAGAAACAGTGCTACATGTCTACCCTCATGAACTTCCCATCTGTATGACCCCAAGATGTTTAGCTTTTCACCTCTATAAACATTGAAGCATGAACAGTTTGTAGTTCAAGGTTATGAGAAGTTAACAAAGAACCTAACATCCAGTGAGTGCTCAATGGGCATGAGCTTCTCTAGGTATTAACGGAAGCTTTCACAGTAGTAATACCTGCATTGCCAAGGAGAGAAAATTGGGAAGAGCACATTTCCAGTAACTGTATTTACATAACCAAAATCCTGGTGTCCAAAAGACACTTCAAAAACTGAAGCTTAATATATTTCTTTATCATTCTGCTGTAAAGCAGGTATCAAAGATATTTTTAAAAGAAAGTTTAAATTTGTCTTTCCAGGAAAACCCAATATCATTATGGACTACTGGACTATTTTGGAATATTTTGCTGAATTTGCACACCTATAATATTTTACTGACAAAACTAAACAAAAAAGGAGGATAAAGATAGATGTACAGCTATGTTCTCTTAATTCAATGAATAAAGGAATCTGTTCTAATAGCATTTGTAAATGGAATATCATGTCTGCATCTTGTACAACAAATAACCACTAAGAAAACAAAACAGTATGCAATGTATTAATTAATGTATTAATTATTGAAAGTGTCCTACTAATTTGATTTGAAAATGTCTCATTGCTATTTGTTTCTCAATAAAATTATGGAAGAAAAATTTGTCTTTCCAGTTGTGATCTTCCTAAGAAGCTATTCACATTTACAGTTCTACTAAGGTATCTTAAAGTGCACTCAACCCCAAAACACTGTCAGTACTGGTCAATACACATGTATATTTTTGGCGACTCATTGTTATTATAATTTGGTCTAAATTTCACTACCTTTTGATGTTCAAAATAGTCAGTTTCCCATTTTTTTAAAAATGGCTTTTTATACACTTTGTGCTAAATAGTAAGGAAATAGCAAGGTGGACTTCTGACAGTGCTGTACGAAGAGACTGAAGTTTCACTGTGGCAGCAGCTTCAGTAGTGGTGCAAAGCCAGCCACGGTGATAATGAGATGAGAGACCCAGAAGGAACAGTAACAAGCTTAGGAGGATTTCACCTGCAGGAAGGCGCCCCTGGGCAGGGTGTATCTGGGAGACTCCTGTGTATTTCTCAGAGACTGTCCTGTGGAAAATGATTAAATATTTTCTGTAACTTCTCAGTTCAGAAACAAATACCATATAAAGATGAATAGCGTGCGAGAGCAGGAAAAGAGATGTCTGACTACTCTGAGTTCATGGTTTAGAAACAAAGGGTCCCTGGCCAGAGGCAAGGTCTCCCCTAGAAGGGAACATCTTCAGGGAAAGCAGAGACCAATTAGGCTTCTGGAAGGGACTCAGAGTCAGGGAAGGTGAAGAAGCATCTCACTGCCGCATGTCCTGTGCAGACCTGTACTGGCAGCGGGCAGCAGCCTGGTAGAAATGCAGGCCTTGGGCCTGGCCTGGCCTGAGTCACTGTGCCTTTCTACAGAGCTTTCAGAAGACAGCACATTTGTGTGTGAGTGAGTCCAGGACTGCTATAGTTCTTTCTAAATTCTAGTGGCCCTGTGAGGATAGGAAGGCTCCAGCTGAGGGAGCATGGGGCGTGCTGTGAGGACCAGAAGGGAGAACCTGTTGAGCCAGCAAGGATTTTAGACTTTCTCAAACTACGCCTTTTTCTCACAACTTCTCAATGATATCTGAAGTGCTACAGAAAGAAATTGTTGTCTCTTACAGAATTAATTTTGGCCCTTTGAATCTCAAGTCTGGAAGAAATTCAAGCATTTTGTTTTTTATTTATTTGTTGCTTTTGTAAGAGTAAGTAGGTGAGTGCCAGAGAAGGACACTGATTCATCCCACACTGCTATAAAAACTACTTGTGGCTCCTTGACATATTGATTTTTATCCAGGATTTTCCCTGCCCTAGTTTCCTATGTCACATATATATGCACATCCACACACATTTATTTATTTATTTATTTATTTATTTATTTATTTATTTATTTATTTATTTATTTATTTATGGATTTAGGGAAGGGTCTACAGGGTGTTCAGAATCTCACTACTAGATCAGACTCCTAGTCTGATCTGCCTGTTTACAGCCTCCCAGGAGCTGGAATTACAGGTACGCACCACCACGCCCAGTCTCAATTGGCATCTCAGCACGTCCAGGGACAGGGCCAGCACTGCAGGCCCAGGGACTGAACCCCCAACCTCTGAGCCTGCTTGCTAGTGCTTTAATCCATTGATCTATTTGGCTGGCCCTCTGCACACTTTCATTTAAATAACCTACTTTTTAAACTGATCAGGTACTTTGCCCATAGATAAGAGTGAAGAGAAAGAGGAAGGAAAACATAAACTGCAGAGGACATGTTTCTCAGGCTTAGCGAAACAGGAACTACCTGAGCAGGAGTTGAAGATAAAAGAAATACAAACTAAGAATTCTGGTTTCCAGAGGGGTCTGTGCTCTTCATGAGCTTTCTTTTCACTTGCAATTGGATCTGATTGGCATAGAAGAGAAAAGTGTCCTGATTGGCATAGAAGAGAAAATGGGGCATAGAAGTGGATGGAAGTTGCAATCACAGTGGTCAGACTGCACGTATATAAGTCCAGTTGCACTATTGAAGGGGCCTGTTAACCTTGCTATGGGCTTGTGCAAGCTGTTTTGCATATATGTGTTTCTGTGCCATTGGGGATGAAAATGTGTGGATCATTCAAATTTCATAAGGTGGGAGAGGTGGTCTGAGCTCCAATATGACTTTTGGAAAACACTTCATAGCCTCCCCAAAGCTTTCTGCAGTTCCTTGCTTAAATAGCAAGCTTCCCAGCGAAGACACGCGTACAAAGGCAGAGAGCCTGCCTGGCTTACTCTGCTCCTGCACCTGGCAGTGTGTACTGCCTGCAGACGTGAAGAGCACGAGGTCACTTTGGGATGCGCAGAGGAATATGTGTGGAAACAAGGAGGAAGAAAGACAGTAAATCAGCAGGGCGGCTGCCTGCTGGCGCTAGGGTACAATTTTCTTAATCAGATTTTCTAAAATCCCTTTGAGGTGTCCTGTACTGAGGTTTTCTTCATAGCTTCTTGGTTTTAGTAATGACTAAGCTGGTTAACAATGAAGTGAGAAAAAAAAAAAACCCCACAAATTCTGTGGTCGTGAAAATCCTGCATTCAACTTTCTGGCTGAAGCAATGTGATCTTAGGCAAATTACGTTCTCTAAGCATCAGTTTCCCTATCAGAAAAATAGGGTTAGGCATTCCTGATACAATGGTATTGCTGTAATGATTAAACCAAAAGCAAATTGTTTACAGCAGTGTCTGGCATACAGCCAACATATCTACTTCCAATATATCCAGTTTTCTTGTGCTGAGAGGTCAAGGAGTTGATCTACTAAAGTAATGATTTGATCCATGGTTTATACAATGTTACATGGTAGGCATTCTGCAAATGGCATGCAATGAAAGGCTTATTGACGTTGTCTACAAGCATGCTTTAGCAAAACACAAATTTAAAAGTCTTTTTTATTGACATGATTAGATTTCAAGGCTTTAAAATGTATTTATTTGAGTCTGTTGAGTGCATAATTCATCTTTAAAATTATTAGTAATTTCCTTTTGCTATGATCTATGTCCAATATTTCTAAATGTATCAAAACTCAGAAATAAGATATAGTATAATATAAAAAATTCCTTTATTTTTTGCATCGTATAGATTATGTCAGGTTCTTTACAGAGAAAACACTGGTGTTGCTACAGAAGCAAGAAAATAAGCAGGCACAGCTTATTTAGTAGTAGCTAATGGGGGAGTCCCAGAATTGAAAGATGACATAGGTGGGAAGGAGCCAGGGAGGCTATGATAGCACCCAGCAGACATAGGGGGTGGCGTCTTTGGGAGCTTTCTCCTTTGAGGGTTAATCTAACTATATTCTCACTACTAGGACTTCTGCTTAAGAATTATGTTCCCCAAAGAAAGTGAAATGGACTTAGGTTAGATTTCTTGCTCAATTCTATGATTTGGTTAAGAGAGGATGAGTTTCCCATTAGAGGGGAGCAGAAGACCAGACGAACAATAATGACAGAGATCAACTACCTGATCTGGGAGGATCCCATACTTAGGTTCTTACCTCCATGTTTCTTGTTGATCTGCCAAATAATCCATGGGTACATTCAGAGAAATAAGGACATAGTTAACTATATTAAGATAAGATGGCTGTGTCCAGGGTACTACTCTTTCTCCTGATATTTTCTTGTCTATAAAGGATGCTATGACTCTATTTCTATTTCTAATTGATACCACCACCATTTATTGGAGATCATTCATTCATTCATAAACTGTCAGAAATTATGCTCAAAACAATTTTACTCATGTGGAGGTTAGAACCCAGTGGACAGTCATTTAATCAAATAACTTGTTAGATTAATGTGTGGTTACAATTTGACTAGCTGTGACAAAAGAGAGATACACCATGGATTAGGAAACATTTAATATAAAGATTTGGCATTGTCTGGTAGGGTAGCAAAGAAAACTCTCAAGAAGGAATAAATGTGGTATTATTAGTAAGGTATGTATGGGGTTTCACCTGGTGAGAGGAATTGAGGGAGGAGGCATGGTTTATTTGAGAAATAAAATAAAGATTATGTGGCTGATGTATGAGAGTGAACTAGAATTAGGTATGAAAAGGGCCTGTGTATGAGGGTATATAACCGTAACAGACTTTGTGAGTCATTTCAAGTGTTATGTTTAAACCAAGAGCAATATGAATCCCTTGGCTTATGAACACAGGAGGGATACACTCCCAGGTTTGCATTGAAGGAATGGGGACATGTCTGTGCAGAGAAACCCAGATGATGGAGAGTCTTGGAAAACTGAGTACCAATGGTGGAACATTCAGCTCCATCTGTCGTAGGAACAAGAGTCTGTGAATAAATGTAGGCTCCCTGTGGGTGCAGGAGTCCCTTTTACCCTCTCTCTGCTTCACTGTTCTGATGTATAGCTCAGGAACTGCATATGCTATAGGGAGAACGCAAGATAATGCAAGAGAACTGGATCAACGCTGGCATCTTTGCACACATAGTGCCCCACGTGAGCTGGACTACTTTGAAGAAAGACACAGGATGTTTCCTCCTGACCCTTGAAGGTGATTAGGCCAGCTTGGTTGCTTCCTCCAGGAGCTTTGTGATTCATGAGCTCACCTGAGATTTCCACTGCTGAATTCATGTGATCATGGAGCAAGAAAATGACTGTGCAGACTTGAAATTCCTGACTTAAGAGTCGTACCTGGCTTTGGATCTCACCCCATCTGTTCTGGAAGAAGTGATTCTCTACAGATGCAAAAGAATTGTGTCATGCTCCAAGCTGAATCCCTTCATTAGCTTCTTTGTTCTGTATGAATTTTTCATAGCAATCTAAAAGTTTTTTGAATGAATATGCTCTTTTATGGTATTTATTTGAATAATATCTCTCATTTATCATTATTTTATCTTATTCTTTACTCTCTTAACTTTGGGAAATTAGTGCCTGTATTCATAACCATGCCCTAGCACTTATCTAACTAGTGCCTTGTAACCATGTAATAGAATGTACTTAGTGAACAACTGAGCACATAAATTATTACAAATCTTATTCTATTCAGAAGAAAATGTTCATAACACTACCTATTCACTCTCCCAACTTCAAAATAACAGGGCATGTGTGCATCTTTTCTTCTGTAACTATTACTTCCAATGGTGCTTCTGCTTGGCATTTTTACCCACATTTTTTCATCTTGCTTCAGATATATGTTCATTTCAGCATATAGGACTTCTTTTGGGAAAGAAGTTCCTTTTCTAAATATTTTTATTTTACAGAGAAAAAAATAAAATGCAGAATTTCCAAATAAAATAATAGGAAATCAATAATGGTCAATATATTGCACATTTTTGTCTTCAAAACAGTTGCTCACCTAAGGCATACAAAATTGATCAAGTCATAAACACAAACCATTCTTTTCAATGAGCTAATAGAAATTAATAGTACAATCATCTTAGCTATCATATATGTATTTTTTTCCTTCCTTATTTATATCCTTTCCCTCATCTCGTTTACTATACTTTTCGACTTTTTTATCTGGGGAATATATTTATTGGGGGAAAGAAAGCTCCTGTGCAAGAGAGGGACAGGAGAGGAGCCTGAGTAGGTAGTCTCCAGGAAGCTCTCTCTTCCAGGGACTTTTACAGAGGGAATCCATGCAGAGAGGTGGGTCTGAGGTGGTGGAGAACATGAGAACTTGGTTAGGTGGGCATGAGGTGGGATAAAACTATGGTCAATTAATTATATTACAAGCACCATTGCTCAGATAAAATTGAATAAATCTAGCATCAAATGGTGAAGCCAGTCACATAGCAAGAGGGTATGAATATAGGACAAGGTGTTTTCCTGTTGGGGATTGGGTGAATGACTCATTTGGCCTCTTTTAAGATGGTTGATACCTATTTAGAATATCAATCCCTGATGCCCATCCCTAGGGAAGTATGTAGCTGTGTTTCCTCTTTTGTCTTCGTCTTGAGGTGTGGTCCATACAGGAGTGTCTGTCTCTTCCAAGTTGTAAAGTCACCTTGTTTTCCATCTTGTCTCCTTGAGGGCCTCACCCTGTCTGTCTGCCTATAATGTTTCTATCTAATTCAGCTGCCTACAACATCCCCCTCTTTAAAGAAGTAACCAAAACTTCCATGAAGGAACTATAGGTGATGACCCTTTCAGGCTGAAGGGGTCATAGTTGTGAATTGGCTGTCACAGATATTCTCCAGAGGCCCTCAGTAGACACCAGGCATTTTCATCTTGGGTAAGCAGAATAGCCTTTTAAGTCTGGAGGAGACAAAGCCAAAGAAACAGTTAAACATGTATAGGTCAAATAATAGCATCAACAAGATAATTATGAATACAGTCTAAAGTGATTTTTCACCAACTAGACAGTAATGACTTCCCATAAAAATGATAAAGATAGGGTTCAGGGGACCTCAACATTTTACATACCATTGATTTGATATCTAATATTTTGAACAGCTATTGAGACATTAGCAGAAAGTCATAACCTTTTAAAGTTTGTAATTATAAAAAGATTAGAACAGTTTGTAGGTCCATTAGCAAAGATCTCTTAAATGTGATGTCTAATTTCTTTTTTATCTTGTATGGCCATTGGACATGATCTCAAATAAACTGGCCAACTCGTTACTGGGGGCAAATGAATTACAAGACCTAGGGAAAACACTGAGTACTCTCCAGTTTGCAAGTAGGGCCACTGGCTGGGTAACTACTTACACAACTGCATAAGCATCTAGTTTAACAGGCCTCCTCCTTATGTTAGCAGTTAACATGGGTTCCCTCAGGCTGAGAGGGGAAGATCTATGACCACCTCAATCTGAAACATCCTCTGATTCAAACATGAACACTTTCTTTTGTCTCTCTCTATCCATTTTGGACATTTTTGCTTGAAATGTCCCTTTTCTCTGTCTGGATCCAAGAAGCATAACCTTTTCCCCATTTCCTGACTGGCTTTCATTCCTGTCACCTGCTAGTATCATCATTCTCATTTTTGTCTATAATTCCATTCTGTATCCTTTTTCCTATGAAACACATCAACTCAGACAAATTCATTCCTTCAAACCCTTCTAACTTCTGCAGCTTATGTCACGTATCAGGCCCACTGAGCAAGATATAACATTGCTCCTGAAGGCAGCCCTGCTCAAGGAATGTGAGGGCAACTTCCCCTGTAGTGGATGTCTTGATATAGTAGTAGACTGATAGATAAAGAGTCTTTGAAGGCAATCAGCCTTGCCCAAGGAACATGAAGATAGCTTCCCTTTTAATGAGACTTCTCCTAACCCTGAGAAGCCTCATCTCACCTGGGCTGTATGAGGTGGTTAGTTAAGGCCTTACTATGTCCTTAATAGACAAAATCTGATGGATCCCAGTAAAAGGAATTTAAAAGTAATCAAACATATTTGCTATAGGTTTACCTGCATGATTACCTGTATTTTGGTATCTTCTAAGAAATAAATTTTCTGAGAAATTAGAACATGTATAATCAAAGCATGAACATTTAAAATAATAAGTAAGTTAAATTTTTTTTTAAAGGAATAGCAAGAACAGCTCACTGGTGTCAGACACCTTTATCGAATCTGATAATTTGCTACATAAGTCCCTATAGCTTTAGTTAAGAGAGGTCACACCTGTATTAACTATGAGCATGAAATAACTGAGTTACATTATAAATCAACCAGATGGACTTACACACTTCTCATTAAATATATAGCATTCAGTAAGATTAAACCAATGTTCCACTCAGTGTTTTGGATGGCCCCCATTGGAAGCAAGGGACACTGCTGAGGGGTTTTTCCTTTTAACACTAAGGCTGAGTTTTATGTCACAAATACGAGGCCTGGTTCATCTATAGGCCCAAAGCTATTGCACATTCTAGCCAGTGTCTTTAGAACATGTTTTTTTACACTGACAGGACTTCATCTATCCTCGGGGATCTCTTTTAACTAGTGAAATAACTTTTTAAGTCTTCAACATGAACAAGTCTTCAATATGTTATATATATATATATAAAACACTTGTAAAAAAAATCAGTCTCAGCATCATTTTCATTAGTAAAAAACCTGAATATATATTGCAGTATCTCAGCTGCAGTTGAAGCAAGATGTCTTCTAAGGTCTGTTTCTATCGAGGTGGATGACTGGAAGGAAGGTCAGGGTTGGAGAAGGACAAAGAGACCTGTACCAATGTCCATAAATAGGCTGGGCTTTTCTTTAGTCATGATTACTCAGGGCTCCTCCATGGAGATGACAGGTGGAGGCAACAGTCATACCAGAGGGAGGAGACAGACCCAGGGCCCTTCAGTCCAAATGGGACACGTGGGCAACTGAGTCTGAGCTCTTGGGTGTTACCCAGAAGTCGGTTCTCTCTATTGTGTCTCAGATTTAGCCTCCCAAAGGAGACCTGCCCAGAACACTAAGCAGGGACATGGCTTTTATATGTGTCCTCCTGTACAGGCATAGTCCTCTTTGTCTCATCTGACCAGAGATGGAGTATTTCTGTAAAATGACTTCCCTGTCTTTGGCATTAAGATACGCTCAGTACCTAAGGGCTGCACTTAGTTGGAACAGTCTGTATCATTTTTCTAATTTTCCAACCTCTAACAAGGAAAGTACTAAGAGGCTGGAAAATTAGGACTAAGGTCAAGAAAGGATATTGAAGCAGAGAAGGCCTGATATTTCCTCTGGCATGTAGAGGGGGATCAGAGCCAATCTGTCTCATTCAAATCTCTCCTCCATGTCTTTAAGAACAGTTGCTGACCTAATATCATTGCATAGCTAGATTTAAAAGTTACATTTTACAGAAGTTTGTAAAAAGTCCCCTAGGAGGCTTACTAACATTATCCTCTCTAATGTGATTATCTAAAGTAAAGCAAGGAATATCACTACATTTAGGAACTAGTGCAAATAAACACATACAAGTACACATCAGTCATAAAATGTCCTATTAAAGAAATATCACAGGCCAGCCATTTAGCTCAGCAGATTAAAGCACCTGCAAGCAGGCACAGGGGCTCAGCATTCAATCTCCAGGCCTGCCCAGTGCTGGCCCTGCCCCTGGAAAGCACAGAGACAGCAATTAAGACCAGTAATGGTGGTGCATGCCTGTAAGCCCAGCTCTTGGGAGGCTGTAAATAGGTGGATCACTAGGAATCCAATCTGGCAGAGAGACCCTGAACACCTAGGCCCTTCCCTAAAATACAAAAAAAATAAAATAAAATAAAATAAAATAAATATCATAGTATTATAACATTTCCATGTTTTAACTTAGATTTGCCAACAACATTTTGACCAAAATTTTAACGAAACCATGTTGTGAGTTCGAGACCAGCCTGAGCTACAAAGTGAGCTTAAGGCCAGCTTGAATTGCATAGTGAGACCCTGTCTCAAAAAGACAAAAAAAAAAAAAAAAAAAAAAAAAAAAAAAAAAAAAAAAAAAAAAAAAAAAAAAAAAAAAAAAAAAAAAAAAAAAAAAAAAAAGAGATAAAGTATAAGCAAGTGTAAGCAATTTTAACAGAACTATGTGAGACAAAACTGTGTGAGGCAAAACATGAACACCTATGCGCAATGGCAAAGACATGTCCACATTTGAAGCGTAAAAATTTGTTACCTAAATGAGTCCCAATTTAGGATCTATGAGAGAAAAGCAAGCGCATACCTACATTCAGTGATCTTGGTAGGAACCTCCAAATGACATGGGGAGAAGAACTGATCTCAGCTGAATGACTTTCAAGTGATATAGGAGGAAATTGAATCTCCCAATTTGAAAGTTACCTGAGACAAGTCTCTAAAACTGAAGGATGAATTTTAGGAACAAAAGGAGATTATGAGTAAAATATATTTATTGGGGGAAAGAAAGTTTCTGTGGGAGAGAGGCACAGGAGGGAGGCCTGAGTGAGTTGTCCCCTGGATTTTATATATATACATATATAAAAATAGTGTGTGTGTGTGTGTGTGTGTGTGTGTGTGTGTGTGTGTGTGTGCAGGGTCTCACTACCCAGCTTTGACTCATAGTGATCCTTCTGTTTTTAACGTCCCTCCTGCTGGGATTACAGGTGGGCACCACCATGCCTGGACTCCATCACCCACTCAGTATGCCCGGAGGTGGGGGTCAGTGGTGTGGCATGTGGTACCAGGAATCAAACTCTTGCTCTTGCACTTGCCTAAGCAAGCGTTTGTTCCATTGAGCTATCTCACTTGCCTACCTCATCTCATTCTCTTGAGCAGTTCTTTTCTTTTTCTATTGTTCAATATTTTATCTTAATTTAAACTTTCAGTTTCTTAGACTAGTGAGACAAAATGATGTTCACATATGAGAGTCTGACTTATTTCACTTATGCCTAGAGCCTCCAGTGGCATCCATGTACCTATAAATGCCCCACATGTATCCTACTTTACAGCTGATTAGCACTACATCATATGAAAAATACAACATTGCTTTTATCCATTACTTGCTGGATGGGCATTTGGGTTGTTTGCTAGATTTAGCTGTTACAAATCGTGTTGCTACAACCATGGGTACATATGTCACTGTGGTACACTGTTTTGTAATTTTTCTGGGAAGATCTCAGAAAGGGGAATAGCTGGGTCAAACAGACCCTCTAGTTCATTGAGGAACTGACACATTCATCTCCACAGTGGTTGTACCAGTCTATACTCTTAGCAACAATGAAGAAAATTCCTTTTCCCCCACATATCTACCAGTACTTTTTATTGGTTGATTTTTTTTTTTTAATTATAGCCATTTTTAGTGGGGTGAGATGGAATTTCACTGTTGTTTTAATTTTTATCTCCTGAGTGATCAACGATGTTGAATATCATTTCATTTATTTATTTCCTACTTTTGTGTCTTCATCTGAGACACGTGCATTCATCTCCAGTGCCCATGCTGGACTGGGTTCTTGAGTTTTGGGGAACTGAATTTTTTCAACTATTCATATGTTCCATATAGAAGTCCTTTTTCTGAGGGACAGTAAGCTAAATCTTATTCCTAGTCTGTGGATTATCTTTTTACTCTGTTAGTGATTTATTTTGATGTACAAAAGCTTTTTACTAAGACAAGATCCCTGTTGCTGATTGTTTGAAGTTGTTTCCATGCATTTTGGATTTTCTTCATGTACTCTCTGCCAATCCCTATGTCGTGAATATTTCTTCTGAATTGCCAATCCCTATGTCATGAATATTTCTTCTGAATCTCTCACAGATATTATGTTTCTATTTTAATATTTACAATTTGAATCCATTTTCACTTTAGTTTAGTGCATGGTAATAAACTTGGGTCTAATTTCTTTTCTTCTTCTTGTTCTTCTTGTTCTTCTTCTTCTTGTTCTTCTTGTTCTTGTTCTTGTTCTTCTTGTTCTTCTTCTTCTTGTTCTTGTTCTTCTTCTTCTTCTCCTCCTCCTCCTCCTCCTCTTCCTCCTCCTCCTCCTTCTTCTTCTTCTTCGTCTTCTTGCAGAACCAGGGATTGAACTCAGGCCCTTGCGCTTGCCAGGGAAATGCTTTATTCTATTGAGCCATCTCCCTGGCCCCAAGATTTCAGTCTCTGTAAAGAACCAGTTTTTCCAACACCATTTATTAAAGAGGCTATCTTTCTTCTAAGTTAACATATTTGCCTCACTGTCAAAGATAAGATAACTGAGAATGTTTGTAGTTGTGTTTGCATATTCTATTCTCCTCCCCTAGTACTCAAGTCTGCTTTCTTTGGAAGTACCATGTCAATTTTATCACAGTACCATTGTAGTATAATTTTAAGTCAGGGAATGTTCCTTCCTTACCTTTGTTGTCCATGATTGAAATTCTAGGTCTCTTCTGATTCTTGAAGAATATTAGGATTTTTTTCTCTAATTCTGTGAGGCATATTAATGATATTTTCATTGGAATTGCATTAAATCTGCATAACAGTTCTGAGGATATGATCATTGTCACTACGTTGGTTCTCCCTACCCAAGAGAAAGGGACATCTTTGCATTTTATAATTTACAATGTTTACAGAAATATATTGACCAGGTGTGGTGACAATGGACATTCTTGTCTTGTTCCCCATTTTAGAGTGAAAGCTTGAAGTCCACTTACTATGACATTGCTATTAATTTGTCATAGATAGCTTTTATCAGATTGAGATAAAGGTCACCTATTTCAATTATCTGTAGTTTTGTTTTTTTTTTAATCACAAATGAATTCTATACTTTATGGAAAGTGTTTTCTTCACCTATGGAGATGTCATGTGATTTTTATCTTTGACTCTATTGATGTGCTGTATTACATTTATTGATTTATATATGTTGGGTGAACCATCCCTGCATTACTCAGATGAATCCCACTTGGTCAGGTTGCGTGATATTTTTGATAATTTGCTGACTTCTATTGGATAGCGTCTTATTGAGGATTTTTACATCTATATTCATTAGGGAGATTAGCCTGTAGTTCTCATTTTTTGATCTTTCTATTGTTTTGGAATCATGGTAATATTTGCATTTATAAATAGGGATTATTGCTTTCCTTTCAATTTCTTTATAGAGTTGGAGCAGCATTGACTTTAAATTTGTAAGTTTCTTATAGAATTCAGCAACCCATCAGGCCCTGAGCTTTCCTTTTTTTGGTAAGTTTTTAAATTACATTCTCAATATCATTAACTGGCATGGGATTGTAGAAAATCTTTACATCTTCTTGATTAAGCTTTGTTAATCTGTGCATATCTAGAATCTGTCCATTTCTTCTGTGTTTTCCTTGCTGAGAGTAAAACGTTTTGAAGTATTGATGTTCCCCTAAATTTTCATATCATCTATAGTGACTTCATCCTTATCATTCTGCCATGCATGAATTTAAGTCTGTTCTTTCCCATTTTTTTTTGATAAAAGTTTTTAAGGGTTTATCAATTTTATTTATTCTTTCAAATAACCAACTCTTTAATTCATTAGTTCTTTGCAATATTTTCTCCATTGCATTATTTTCTGCTTTGATCTTTACAATTTTTCACCCCGTATGGGCTTTGGGATTTTCTTGTTATACTATTTCAGCAAGCTTAAGATGTACCATTAGGTTGTATATTTGTGTTTATACTGTTTTCCTAATGTCAAAATTTGCTGCTGTGAATTTGTCTCTTAGGATAGCTTTCATTGCAACCTGTATGTTCCAGGGTGTTGTATGTGCTTTCTCATTTAGATATTGATAGTGTTGAATTTCTTCTTTAATTTCATATATGACCCATAGTTTGTTCAGGATGGTGTTATTTAATTTCAATATCTTTTTTTTTTTTTTTTTTTTTTTTGGTGGAACCAGGGATTGAACTCAGGCCCTTGCGCTTACCAGAGAAGCGCTTATTCCACTGAGCCATCTCCATAGCCCCTTAATTTCCATATCTTTATGGAGTAGTTTTCTTCTGTTTCTTTTGTCATTAATTTCCAATTTCATTGCACTATGCTCAGCTAATATACATGGGATAATTTCTATTCCTTCAAATTTACTGATGCATGTTTTACAGGCTTATTTATGGTCTATTTTACAGAATGCTCATGTGCTGCTGAGAATAACATATATTCTGGTGATGTTGGGTAGAACACTCTGAAAACATCTAAGACCATTTGTTCACAGATTTGGTTCAGTTCTGTTCTTTACTTATTTTATGCCTAGTTGATCTGTATGTTTGTGACTATGGGCATTTATTGTAATTGTGTTACTATTTATTGACTTTTTCAAGTCTGTTAATAATTTTATTACATAGTTAGGTACTCTCCATATATATATGTAATCTCTTACTCTTGCAGTTTTCCCCTAACAAGTATGTAGTGGCTTTCTTTATCTATTTTGACCATACTCAGTTTGAAATTTATATTGTTTACAAACAGAGTCAATACCAGTCCTTTCTACTGGGTTCCTGTTGTATGAAATACTGTTTTCCATAATTTGACTTTTAGTCTATGAATTTCATTTTAATCGAATATTTTTCTTGTGTAGAGCATATTGTTTGTTGATTTATTCTTTCAGTCTGCTTCCTTTCATTGGTTAATTTAGGCTATTTACATTAATGGTTATAACTGACATATATTGGCTGTCTTTGTAGTGCAGTCTTTCCAGTATTGGGTCTTTTTCTCTCTGTTTAATTTCTTCCCCTGCTTGGTGGTTACTTTTTGGTGTTGCTCTTGGAATTTGGGTCACTTTTAATCTCCATCTTGAATATCTTTCAGTACCCTTTGTAAGGTTGGTTTGAGGGTCATGAATTTCTTCATCTATTTGTTGTCAAGGAAGTATCTTATTTCTCCACTAATTTTGAAATACAGTTTTTTGCTCAGTACATCAATCTGCATTGGAATTCATTTTTCTTTCAGGACGTCAAATACTTGACTCCAAACTCTTCTTGACTGGAGAGTTTGTGTGGGGAAGACTTTCATGATTCTGATGGGCTTTCTTTATTGGTGATCTGTTTGTTTACACTAACAGCTCTTAATATTCTGCACTTTTAAGGGCTGGCCAAATATCTCAGTGGATTAAAGCACCTACAAGCATGCACAGCAGGCCAGGGGTTTAATCCCCAGACCTGCTGTGCTGGCCCAGAGCCCAGGGTATGCTAAGATGGCAATTGAGATGGCATGGTGGCACGTGCCTGTAGTCCCAGCTCTTGGGAGGCTGTAAACAGGTGGATCACTATGACTCCCATTTATTAGTGAGACCCTGAACACCCAGTAGACTCTTCCCTAAAATACAAAGAAAAAAATATTCTGCCCTTTTGCTAAACTTCTAGGATGTTTGTTATTATATGTGTAGATGTAGTTTTATTTATGTTATGCCCAATTAGAGTTATACCTCACTTATCTATATATTAGATTCTTCTCCCATGCTTAGAAAATTTTATGCTGTTACTTTTGAAAATAGTTCTTCATATCATTGGTGCTGACTCCTGCTTTTTCAGTAATGAATTATTCTTATATTATTGTTCTTTGTATCATCTTAAACTTTTTGGATTATGACTTCCTGATCTTGTGTTATTTTCCTTTCATTTTCACTAGCTGTGATCCTATCTTGAAGTTCTAAAATTCTGCTTCAGTTTATTTCAATAGGTTTTGACAGCTTTCAATGGATTTTTTTAATTTCCTGGGTATCTGTTTCAATTAATTTCATGCATTTTGTTTCTTTCCTATAATGATCACTCATGGTTTACATCCTCTTCCTATCACCATTTATGTTTATTAGCTATCTCTACTCTGGATTTGTTGAGCAAATCCTTTAAAAACGTTGACATTTCTTATTTTAACCTGAGAGATTATTTCTGATCTTATTTTCTGTGCAGCCACGTGGGTCTGTGTCTTTACTTCAGTTCCTATCATTTCAAAAGTTTCAAGTGTATATCTTCCAATTTCCTCTATGTTTATGTCTTGTGGACTTCTATTTGGAGGGCTCAAGATCTGTGATTGCATTATGCTTTTTCATCTTGTCATTTATATTTCAATATTTTTTACTTTGTTTTCTGTGTTGATCTTTGGGAGCTTTTGCGGTATGGAGCTATATCAATATTATGAAGGCTTGTGTAGGATAAGTCAGTTCTTCATAATGTCTTCTGCGGGTAGGAGGATTTTGTTTTACATTGGTTCAAGGATCCTAGCTTCCCAATTAATTGAGAGTGGGTTGTTGATCTCTGTTTGGCTCAGTCCCCAGTCCGTTGGTGCAACGCTCCAGTGAGGTTAATACCCCAGAGCTTTCCAGTATTGTTATTTAAGGAAGAACAACTGATTACAAAAGATGTGAAATCCTAGCTAAAGCATAAAAATTGGCAATACCAATAGCATCAAGCACAAGTTAGAAACAGACAAACTGTGGTAGCCATTTATTTTGTGCTTTAGACTATAGGAGCAGAGTCTACAGTTATATAACTCATCATACATTAGGAGTTTGTGTGCAAAGTCCTTCCCCTTGGCAGAGTGGTTTTAACCCATGGTGGGAAATTTAGGAAGGATGGCATGTAAAACAAAGATAACTGGAAAGGAAGTAGAAGGTAGGCTGGAAGACAGAGGATAGTCACGTAAGTGTTGGGAAACTAGGAAAGGGTTAGAAAAGAAAGAATGAAGGAATATTTCAGGGATTACCTGAACTTGGTCTGTGGCTTTGGGGAATGGGACTAATTTTCTGTAGCTGTAGTTTTCCTGAGATGTTTAGAAAAGAGAGAAGAAGGAAGAATTGAGAAAGGGGGCTGTTTTCTGTGTCCTTGTTTCCTCATGGGTTGATTTGTGCTCCTGCAGTGCAGGAGGATGCATGGTCAGGCACTTGGGTACCTCAGGTGGAGCTGGTTCCTGAGTCCTGAATTCTTCCTGAGTTGGTCATTGTTTCTTTTTTGAAGCAAGGTCTCCTTATGTAGTTGAGGCTGGCCTTGAGCTTATGATGTGGCCTAGGCTGGCCTGGAACTGTCTGGTTCTCTTGCCTCAGCCTCCCAAATGCTGGAACTACAGGAATGAACCTCCATGTCTGGCTGTCAAATTTCTTAATCTAATAGACATTATGATACTGAAGACAATATTATATATCTAGAAGATACCCACTTTTTTCTATTTCTATAATACAAAGATAGGTATATTCCACTTGGAATATTAACTAGGTTTCATTGTTTGTGTATTCTCTATCTGTTAACCTAGGCAGCCTCATGAGATAGCTACATTATAAGAGTGATGGTTATTTGGGTTCTAATTTAAAACTATCATTAAAGATAGAAGTCCCTAGCTCAGAGGGCTAAGCGCCTGCTTAAGCAAGTGCAGGGACAAGGGTTCAATCTCTGGCACCTCAGGCCCCACTGGCCATGATCCCAGGTGTACTGAGCCGGCCAGCAAGTCTGGGCATGGTGGTGCATGTCTGTAATACCAGCGCTGAGGAAACTGTAAACAGAAGGATCATTAAGAGTCTGAGCTGCAGCATGAGACCCTGTACCAAATGCATACAACAGCAGTCCCATTAATTGTGTTCATATTATGAAGTTTACAGTCTCTCATAAGAAACCAGGCTCCAGAACATCTTGCCAATGACCACATGCCCTATGGCCTTTCAGTGCGCTGCGTAATTCCTAGAGGAGACGTGGAACCATGAGTGCTGCTGAGAGCAAGGCAGCGGCACAGTGCCCCGCAGTTCTCCATCTTCTGGGTTCTGTGGACTGCCAGCAGTTTCCCAGGATGGCTTCTTCACATTTCTCACTTCATACCCAATGATATATCACTCAGCCCTGGCAACAGAGTCTGAATTCACAGTCAGCTTTAAAGATAGTGAAAATGTTTTGTTGTATACTGAGTTTTTAGTGTTCGTTACTTTGCTTCCAATGGCAAAAAAGATAGCATGGACATGTGGTTCATTGATTAAACTGTGAGCTAGGCTTGGTGGATGCAGTCCTGTGATCCCATCATTCCTGATTTTGGAGACTGAATCAGCATTATCTCACGTTTGAGCCCAGACTGTGAAAAGTAGTGATAAGCAAGATCCTACTTCTAAACGGGTAATAAAAAGTGTGAGGTTGTAGCTCAGTGCCAAGGGGTGGGGAGAAAGAAAAAGAGATAAGGAGACAAGGATAGAGATAGATAGACAGAGAGAGAGAGAGAGAGAGAGAGAGAGAGACAGACAGACAGACAGACAGAGAAACATGGAGACAGAGACATGGAGGAGAGAGGGGGGAGAGTTATACTGTGGAATAAGAAACTTGGATTTGAAACTAATTGGGGGATGGTGATTTGACCATTTTAAAATAAGTTCCTTCATTTATAAAAGAATCATAATAGTACAGGAACTAAGTTATTGACAGGTGAACTAAAATATTCACGTTCAATGTTTAGCATAACCCTACCCCAGTGTTGGTGATCATACGGTGTACAGGTTACAGCTGGCTGTTTTTAATGTTGAAAGCTCTGAAAGGGTCACTATCACCTCCCTAGTCTATGATTCTGGGTCAGTATGCATTAATTTCTGTTTACAATTCTTGTATGTTTGTGTAATAACTGGAGAATTCTATATTGACAGAGACACTTTGTTTTTGTTAGTCTGACCAATGTATTCACTTGCCTTCTGTGTCATTATCTGTAAAGCTGTTATTTGAATTGTAACCTTTAAGATTCCTTTGTCTTTTGAAATTTCTGAGTGACTAAGGAAAGGAATAGTTGGCATTATAAGAGGGTAAATCATAGATACCCTGTTTTTTAAAGTTATCTACAAGCTCTTAAAAAATTGTACCATATGTATTGTTGTATGTTACTGTTTATTTTTGCTTTTTAAAATAAAACAATAAAAATAAAGCTCTTAACCACTGGGAATATCATGTTAAATAAAAGTCTTCAAAATTTTCCATTATCTTAGACACCAGAAGGTGAATGTGTAGCAGAATTCTGAAGCAGGTGAATTTTCAGGAACTTCAGTCTTCTTAGGATTCCCTTCTCCTGAGACATCTCCTGTATCTCTACCTTTTATCAAAGGCTATTTTCTTCCTCTTTCTTATTCAAATCTCTGAATTATATGGCTACTTTTAACTATCCATGAAAATGCTTGTTTCCCATTGAATAATATTCATACTCTGAGAAGCACTCAAGAGACATATTTTAGGGCCAGTGAGATAGCTCAGTGGACTAAATAGTCTGCTCAGGCAAGTTTAGGCAAACTCAGGCACTTTGGTTCAATTCCTGACACCACATGCTGTTTCAGCCCCACTCCCAGTCTGGGCATAACGACGAATTGCACACCTGCAATTCCAGTGTTGCGGGGGCTGAAAACAGGAGGAGCACCATAAGTTAGAGTTGTGTAGTGAGACCTTGCAACAACCAAACACATTAACATACACACACACACACACACACACACACACAGAGAGAGAGAGAGAGAGAGAGAGAGAGAGGGAGAGGGAGAGGGAGAGGGAGAGGGAGAGGGAGAGAGAAATTTAACTAAGGTCTCTGATCGTGCTACGCTTTATAGAGTGCTGATATGGAGGCATCTATGTGGTTACTATCATCTTCCATATCTATCAGATCAAAGAATTATTTGCTTATTCCATTTCAGTGATTTGGCCAGTTTTTTAAAAAATCATTTTGCATTCTTGGCCTTCAGTGACTGAATAATAATTTTAAATTTGAGAGCCTTTCACAAAATGTTTAAATTCTAACTTTAGAATTGTACATATCTGTGGGGGTACAGTGAGATATTCAGTAGATGTAATAATTCATACAGTGTGTAGTTTTGGAATCAGGATGTTTAGCGTTTCTGTCTTCATCAATGTTTAAAAAGAAATTTTGATAAAAGTGTAGCAACTGTAAACATTTATAGCGTACAGCTTGCTATTTCAGTACATGTACCTAATATAAGGTACCTTGATAAAATCAAGGTAATGAACACTTCTAACCCCTTATCATTACTGGATAGTTACAGCCTCTAAGCTCTTTTCTTCTAATTATTCATTGAGTACATAATAAACATTGGGAATTAGTCGCCCCATCGTGCAGTAGAATAAGGAGCTCACTCCTCCCATGCATGTGCTGGGTGTCTCTGTACAGCCTGGCTGTGCTCCCTTGCCCTCCACCCTCTCCTGCCGCCTGTGGGGGCTCTACTGTCAGCCTGACTTGTTAGCCTCTGTGGATGAGAACAAACGCACAGTACTGGGGGTTCTTTTTCTGTCTGACTCATTGTACATAATATAATGTCTTCCACTTCTAGCTGTTCTGCTGCACATGATAGGACACCCTCTTTTATGCATGGCTCCTATTTTTTTAATAAAACAATCAACCCACTACTATTGTGGTCTGCTAAACCAGTGATTTTTAAAGACCTCTCTTTGACTCGGGAACGAATGAGCTTAGCTTTCCAAATATAATCTCTTTTTTACTGCTGGTGAAAGGGAGGCCCTGGGAGATTATATGACTTAAATTATGTCCTCACAACTAATACTGTAAATGACAAAACTTTCTGCACTAAAGTGTGAAACATAACTGTATGACACATTCCTTTGTGTCTCCCTGCTTTTTTTTTTATTACTTTCTTTTGTTGTTTTTAATAAGACCTTGTTATTAAATTGTATTTCTCTAGGATTAGGAACATGCTAATTTGGGAGTAATTAATACTTTATTCAGGTTACTTGAGAATCAGTCACTAATGAGTCAGAACAAAACTCATTAAAATTCCTGGGGAGTAAGAAGGTCCAAAGGAACAGAGGAAGTGGAAAATACAAATTGCAGTCAAGAAATAACACTCGGCTGGCCACAAAGGGGTTTGCTAATGACCATGATGAAAGTGGTCTCATTGTGGTGGGAAAGGGGGAGAACTTCCACAAAGTGGGTTAAAGCAGAGTAGCATATGAAGACATGAAAATTAATAAATTTTCATTCTTTTCTTGGAAGAATAATATGTACTGATTTGATAAATATGGGAAGTCACTGTCAGGTTTTTTCTCAGAACCAGGGATCGAATCTAGGCCCTTGCACTTGCCAGGTGGCTTATTCCACTGAGCCATCCCCCCAGCCCCAAATGGCAGATTTTTAAGAAGTAGTGAAATTATATCTGCTTTTGGGAATGATGCAGTGTGTAGGATGAACTTGATTAGGAGGAGAAAAAATGTTCATAGGAGTCAAGTCTTGGATCAGTTAATCAGTAATGTGACCCAAGCATTAACAGAAGGCTTGGCTTAATATACCTGTACAGCAGCATTCATAGGCAGGCAGCCTGAGAGTTTCAGCACCTATTGCTCTTTTGGTCACTATGATTTTTCTTGAAAATGCAATAAAAAGTGAATCAGGAGCTCAGAGTAATGTGGCTGGGATGAGAGTTGTTGGTTACATTGGCAAAGCGAAAGCACACATATTCATCTCAGAGAATGGAAAGTGAGTCATTTATTGCAGCAGAGTAAAATTGTTCCACAAAACTAAAGGGTATATGAGTTTCACGGTAAAACTTCCACATAGAAACAAATTAGATGGGCAATATTTTTTATTTGTTTTTCTTTTCTTTTTTTCTCTCCAGCCTTCTGTTGTTCCTTGAACATAACTGTAAAATGAATGAAAAATTTATGCAAACTGAGGTTCCAGATCTGGCATGTGAGGTTAAGATAAAGGTGGAGAAAGAAACAAGAAACTTAAAGCATGTAGAAGATGTGGTTATAAAGACTGATCATGGAATCTAAAATGGAGGAAAGAGCTGACGGCACTAGACAGATAACAGACATGAAAAGTGGTAGGTCCTGTGGGTGTGATGAAATCTTCATGACTTTGTAGGAGACAGTATGGAAGACATTAGAGATCAGAGAAATGTTAAAGTTAAAGCAGATGTCTGGAAGACTTTTCAGACATTGGTGACCCCAGGTAAAGCTCATGGCCATAGTGATGAGGGAGAGAGAAGAGCGGAAGAGTGAGGTCCTTAAGGGGGTGAGTTAGATGATTACATGGCTCTGCACAGAACTGGTCATGAGTAGGGGCATAGTACAGGATAGAGGACAGAGGCAGCTGTGACACTGATATGGCAGTGAGGAGTTAGGGGGAAGGGCTGAGGGCTCAGTCAGTGAATCTAAGAATAAAGTGTTTGGTGACCAAAGAAGTCACCATATGTGTCAGATAAAGACACCAAGTGGATGTTGGGTGGTGCACTTGATTGCGCCTGGGTCAAAAAAGAAGAGAAATGGGGCTGGGGAGATGGCTCAGTAGAATAAGCACTTCCGTGGCAAGTGCAAGGGTCTGACTTCAATCCTCAATTCCGAAAAAAAAAGGAGTAGAAATTTCAAAGAGAGAGGGAGAAGACAACAGCCGTAAGTGATTGTGAGGGGCATGGGGAGGCTACACCTCATGTCCATGTTGCACGGGATAAAAAACCTGCAAGGAGACAAGTTCCACAGGAAGAAGCTGGGTTTCATAATAAGGACAAACGGATGCATGGAGAAGGTCAGAGGATGTTAAAATAAATGGCTTTTTTTTTTTTTTTTAATTTTTAAATGAAAGACCACATATAGCTTTAGAGCACCCAGTGGAAGAAGACTTTGGTGGGATAGTGGTTAATAATAACTGTGAAATCACATTAGATAGTACACAAAGCATATCACATTAATGATAGGTAATCTCGACAGTGCAGGTCCATGGGGCACACTCTGAGGGGCTAGGTTTGGTAGAGCAGAAGCAGAGTGAGCTCTGTCAAAGTTGAGACTTGGGGAAGTGGTGTTGAAGATGCATTTATGCCAAGTATTGAATTAAAATTTTTTTCATGGAATTGGCATTCCCTAAGAAAATATCAAGGAACAAGAGTTTGAAAACATTGCATTGTGTTCTGTGGTCATGGGATCACTAGGTATCGAAGGGTACACAAGAATAGTTAGAGTATCGGAGCCTTTTTCCATTTTCGGATAGTTGCCAATTTTTTTTGAAGATCAAATTTTACACGTTTTTCTTTATCTTGACTTTTTTTTTTACTTCAAAATGTATATATTTAATATACATTTGCTATGCTGAAGGTATTATTGTTTCATACATGTGTTTCCATGATTCCAACATAATCATTTCTTTCTTAGAACAAGACTCAGTGGGGGTAGCAGAGTAATACATGATCATGAGCTGTAAGACTGAATTTCAGTTCCAAGTTCTACCATGAATAGCTATGGAATGCAGTGGAAAGAAAATCCTTTCCAATCCTTTTTATACGTAAAGAGTGGACAGTCACACACATTTGCCAGTCCTATGAGATTCAAATGAGATACTTGATATAAAATGTCTTGTAAACTAAAAGAAATATAATAACATGATAGTAATTTCTGTAGTACTAATATTTCTTGGTGCATTCCAGTATGCATACTGGCTGGAGTTTGGCCTGATTGATCATTGCTTGTGTTCAGTAGTTATATGTGTAATCCCTACAGTGGGGGAGGCTGAAGCAAGGGGATCCTAAATATAAATGAAACCTTGGCAACTTAGTGAAATGCTGTCTCAAAATTTAAAACAATAAATGGCTGGAAATGTAGCTCTGCATTGAGACTCTGGCTTCCATTTCCAGTACCACAAAAATAAAAAGTAAAAGAAACCTTGTAGATATTTCATAGAGGTTATTGTCAGTTTTTTCTATCTATATAACATGTTAGCAGGAAACCAGCATGAAATAAATGTCTGGTGAAAAAAATTGCCATAATAAGAGGAACAGGATGTATGGGCATTTACTCCAGGGCAAACAGCGGGAGAAGTGAATAATTTCCAAGGTCTGTGAAGCTCCTTCTAATGTAAGTTTTACTAGAGTGTCAACTCTTGCTCAGCCCAGTTAATTTTAAAGTGACCTCCTTTTAATTTCGTGTGCTTGCTCTCTTCTGAGAGTGTACTTTCCCCATCGCTGCTGGCGGGCAGCAGATTCAGGTAAGTGTGCTTAGGCAAGGGAATGTCCGTAGCCTGGGTGCCTGTGGCAGATCTTTGCTACCTGTGGTTCTGGAGCAGAACATTCTGCTCCAAAATGCATTACAAGAACTCACGTAAGAACTTCAAAGACCTCTTAGTTGGGTAAGTAGAACCTGAGATGCACTTATTGATGTGGATTGTTCTCTGAGAGTTAAAACTATTTCTTTTCTTTATTATTAATTATTATTATTAACATTATTTTAGTGGAACCTGGGAATGAACTCAGGCCCTTCCACTTGCCAGAGAAGTGCTTATTTTACTGAGCCATCTCCCCAGCCCCTTTCTTTTATTTTTGGAAAGCTTTGCATTAGTAAGAGTGGAGTTTTTCAGGGCTCCTGAATTTAGACTGAAAAGTAGTTCATTACTTATTAATCGAAATCTTAACCAAAGTAACTTAATCTCTGTGAATTTCAAGTTTCTCATCTGTAGGATTGAGATAATTATAGTCCTAGTCTTGTAGGAAGTTTGTAACAATCAAACAATGTACACAAAGCACAAAGCATCTCTTAGCTCATAAGTGCTTAGTTCCTACTGTTATGACTATAGAAGAGCTTGGGCAAAGGAGTTTAGTCCGGAATTTATAAATCAGTCTCTAGATTCAACAGCCAAAAAGGCACCTAAAAATGAGCAAAGCATCAGAACAGATATTGCATGGAGTAAGATATACAGATGGAATGAAAGTATGTAAAAAGATCTTCAATGCTGTTTTTCATTGGGGGGAAAGCAAAGCACTTCTACATTGAGATACTACTTTATACCAATTATGGTATAAAGTAGTTTCATAATTGGAATTATGAAAGTCCTCATACCATACCCATATCCACTCCTGGGAGGATGTACACTTGATCCTAACCAGAAGGGGAGGATGCAGAGGAGCTGGAGTCCTCATACACTCCTGGTAGGGATGCAAAATTGTGGAACAACCTCCCTGTTGTTTTCTTAAAAGGTTAAACAGACCACTTCCATATGACCCAACCAAGCTTCTCCCAAATATGGATTCAGGAGAAATGAGGTCTTTAGCCATATGATGCTTTGTACACAAAGGCTAAAAATCTTCATTTCAATGATCTCAGACGGGAAACAATCCAAACTTCCATCAACACTGAATGAATAAGCACCCTGTGAGGCATCTGTGTAGCAAATATCACCAAGCAATAAAAGTTAAGTACCGCACGCACCAATATGGATGCATGTCAGTATAATCATGTTAAGTGAAAGAAATCACACAGCAGCAGAGTACTTCTCATATGGTTCCATTTATGTATAATTGTGGAAAATCCAAACTTTAATGCCAGAAAACAGATTAGTCTCTATCTGGGGATGCTATGCAAAGGGGAGATAGAAGGGCAGGCAAGGACGGTTACCCTCACAAGGGGGAAATCACCAGAGAAATACTGTTATCTGGGTTGTATTGAATGCGGTGATGATTTTACAGTTACATGCTTTTGTCAGACTCTTCAAATGTATCCTAAAAATGTGGACCTTATTGCATATTAATGACAACTCAATAAAGCCTGAAAGAAGAAAAGAAGAGGAAGAAGAAGGAGGAGGAGGAGGAAGAGAAGGAGAAGGAAAAGGAGAAGGAGGAGAGGGAGAAGAAAAATAAGAAGAAGGAGGAGGAGGAGAAGGAGAAGGAGAAGGAGGAGGAGGAGAAGAAGGAGGAGGAGGAGATGGAAGAGGAGGAGCAGCAGGAGGAGGAGATAGAGGAGGAGGAGAGGGAGGAGGAGGGGAAGAAGAAGAAGAAGCAGAAGCAGAAGCAGAAGCAGAAGAAGAAGAAGAAGAAGAAAGAAGAAGAAGAAGAAGAAGAAGAAGAAGAAGAAGAAGAAGAAGAAGAAGAAGAAGAAGAAGAAGAAGAAGAAAGAGCAAGATGTAGCACTGTCCATCAGTAATCCCAGCATGCTGAGGGAAAATCCAGAAATCCAGTGTGGACAGTTTAAGGATTTATCAAGACCTTGTCCCAAATTTAAAATAAAACAAAACAAAAATTAAAAAAGATTAAAGCTACAGCTCATTATAAAGGACCTATGTTAAATCCCCAGTATTACAGTAAAGAAGAAAAGGAAAAAGGTAGAGCTTCCCTGTTCTTGTAAATCTGGAGAGTAATACATAATTTATCATTTTTATTGGTTGTCTGTCTATTACAGAACTTACAATTTCTCCAGGACTTTTTTCTTCATTACCTCTCTTATAAGGCCAGATGGTTTCTGCCTTCCATCCTCTACATGTCCCCTGTGTGCAAGGTCTACTTGCTTTTGCACTAATACTCTCTTTCTAGGAACACCCCAAACCTGTATCTATTTGTCCACAGAACATGCTGCTGGTGGGCGCATGTGAAGGTGGCAGTGGCTGTACTGCCACTCGCAGCCACAGAGCAAGAGCCCATTGCAGCTTGGATGTGTCAGTGATCTGAGTAGACCACGCCTGTGGAGACCTGTGGCTCTGGATCACTTTCAGACCCATGTTCTCCATTCCCGAGCTTACTACCCAGCAGCTCCATGCAGGGCTTTGACTTCCTATTGGCTTTAGCTGGTGACCTTCTGTCATCTGCTCTGAGACCCTTGACTCTCCTTGTGTGGTAAGTGTATGACTAGGCAATCTCTGGTGGAAGCCACCAGCTTTGTCTGACCTCCAAGTTGATCTCCATCTTAACGCTTTTAACAACTACATTGAGAATGTTTAAATGTTTTAATACTTAGCATATGTGTATAATATTTTAATAAACTTCTGAATGCAATTTAGAGAAAAGTCATATGCTAACTAGGAAAGGCCTATTTCTAGTTGCCTTTACTATTTCCCATGTACATCTTAGAGTAAACATGTTATGGGTCTGCAAATATTACCAGATGTATCATTCCTTGAATTGTCGTGGTAATGGCTGAGATGAGTATACTGGAGTGTAGGCGAGAGTGGTGATAAAAGACACCATGGAGACTCTATTTGTGAATCTTGAGACTCAAAGAACTTCCAAAAAAGAAACAACACTTGCACCAAAGATCATCTTCTAGGAAGCAATGAATTTAGGAGCAAAGCTCCAACCTATTATGTTGGGCCACTTTCCCTTGAATCCTCTTGCTCTCACATCACCTTCTTTGTGTGTACTTCTAAATATTTTATTTATTTAATTTTTTTATGTATTTGGTACAGGGTATCACTATGCAGCTCAGACTCAGTGATCTTTCTATTTTCAGCATCCCCAGCTCTGGGATTACAGGTGCACACTACCATGCTCAAACTCTGCCCCTGGCTTAGTGGACCCTGTGGCAGGGCTGGCACAGCATGGAGTACTGGCAATCAAAACCCTGTGCATGCGTTTACAGATAATGACCATTCTGGGGTCAACCAGATAGCTCAACAGATTAAAACACCTGTTTAGGCAGACATAGGGACCAGAGTTTGATCATGGGCCTGTCATACTGGCCCCATGCTTGGGGTGCAGTGAGATGGCAATTGAGACTGGGCCTGGTGGTGCACGCCTGTAATCCCAGTTCTTGAGAGGCTGAAAATAGGAGGATCACTATGAGTCTGATCTAAGTAGTAAGACCCTGTAGACCCTATACTAAATTAAAACAAACAAACAAACAAATAAACATTCAGACCACGGGCTTGCACAGAGGCATGATTGGGGTCTCAGGCACAAAACAGTAATAGTCCATGAGTCTCCCCATATTTCCTTGACAAAATATAGTACACTTGGGAGTAAACTGAAAGGCATGTAACTCTATCTTGAGAAATCAGTGATTGTTTAGAGGAAAGGGAAGCCTAGTAAAGACAAAGGGATTTGTGTGAGCAAAGTGCCCCATGGTAGAGGGCAGGCAGTAGGAGGTCAAAGAAAGCATCTTTTTCAGGCAATGTGTATGAAACCAAGCAGGTGAATTCCTGACTTGTTTGTGAATTACATAGTTCCAAAATTCAAGATCAAATGACAGGTAGGTTTGTTTCATTTAAGTTTGATAAATTTGCAGTGCAGTTACTGACTTTCTCTCATCACTAGATATTCTTTCTCATTGTTCTTCAGTTGTTTTCTCAGTCCAGCATAAGTGCATTGCTATTTTCAATAGATAGGACAGTATATAGGTGAAGAGCCTCCATTCTGAAGTTCAACTGCATGGGCTAAATCTCAGCACTTGTTACTTGCTAGTCTATGTCTCTTTTTCTTGACTTTCTGGGCATGAGAGCATGACAGTGCCCATTTCATGTAGTCACAAGGGTTAGTGAAATAACCCTCCACATGCTCTGCACTATGCTCGACCCGGGGGGGGGGGTGCCCAAAGTACACGAACTTTTTTGCTTTAACATTGCCTTCCCAAAGTGGGTAGAAAGAACATTCTGGTCAAATGTGATTGGCTGACATGTATTGGAAAGTAATTCTGACCTAAAGCCTCATAGGAGGATAAAATAGACAGAGTGCCCTTCTGTGGATTACATTGTTCCAGACCAAATGGAGGCAGAAATTCAGTAGACCAAATAGAGACTGAAATGTAGAGTTTAGAAGCACAGAGGAAGGGACCAATTAGGAATGGAGACTGTCAAACCATCCAAGGCATTGGTGCGCACAGCAAGCCTGAACACATTCACAGTGTCATAAGCCACAATCATTTGGATTGGGAGTGCAGGGGCCACACTCAGGCAGTGTCAGCCTGCAGTAAGTGCAAATGCCACTTTTATTTGGAACTATTTCACCAACTAGAGTTCACCAGTAGGTACAAGGAAATACTGAGATCCACCCAGGTGAAAGGAAATGACTCCTAAGGCTAAGGAGGGCATAGGGCCATGCCAACCAACAAACCAAAATATATGCAAAGTACAACTCTGTCAGTTCATCTTTGTAAGTCATGTTGGATAGCTTGATTTTTGTGTTACACGTTGTTATAGAAATTTAGATTGAGTAAAATGTAACTGAAACTTGGTTGACACCAAGAAATCAAGAAAATGGAACTGAGACATTACCCATTGTGTCACATTTAAAGCCAACACAGAGAACATTCAATGGTTAAGAAATTTAAGAATAATGAGAAATCATGATTCCTTTTCATAAGCAAAGAGCTAGAAAAAAATCCTCCATCATCCTGCTAAGGGTTTCCCTGGCCCATTGACTGCATGGTGACACTACCCAACATGTCTGATCCTATGCTGGGCATCCACATGCAGAGCTGATTTGGTATGGAAAGGCGTCTGTGAAGTCACGAAGCAAAGCAAAGGCAGTGATCTCTACCCTGGGTCTGATGGTGATGAGAGACTTGAGTGCTTTCCAGATACCTGCTAGGGCCTCTGCAGTGGACATTCCCAATGTCCAAGCTCCAGATGGGAGACTGGATGGCAGCACATATGGAAGAGCACTTGACGGGAGGCAAGGAGCATAAGTGCGTGTCTGGCAAGTACAAGGCCCAGACTTCCACCTCCAGTACAAAACACAAATGAACAAGAGTAGGTGGAAAAGTGGCAACAGCCTGGAGGAGATGGCTCCAGAGAGCATCTATGCTCAGGTGAGCACCAGAGTTGTTGCAAGTAGTGTCCCTTGGATTACTGGATTGGCCTCGTGCCCTGCTCCAGTTTCCCCTTACTCCTCCTCCATTCCCTCTGCTGTTTCCCAATCTCTCACTTACCCTCCTGAGTATCAGGTACTCAGAGCTCACAAGGGGAGTAGACTCAGTACCTGCCACTGAGGAGCACTACACCACAAAGAACACCAGCATCTAGAGAGCCGGGTGACTGAACAAATCTCTCTATTTCATGGCTCTCTAAGTTCTTCTAACTAAAAAATATAGGAATTTAAACATTTGCACAGGTTTTCTAGCTCTAAAGTCTAGTATCCTTGAAATTGTAACACTTAGAATAGGTTAGGCATACTGTTTAGACGAGATCATCACTTGATTCTTCTAAAAATGAAACAAGTTTTATTACAATTTCCATCTTCCAGAAGAGAGAACTGGGGCTTGAGGCTAGACAAGCTTCAGAAGGGAGCTCAGACAATTGCTAGGTGAAAATCAGAATTTGTACTCACACAGTATGAATCCATATATGGCAGTATGTATTACCTTTTTTTAAAAAAAAGTGCATTTGCTTTATGTAATGCAGTCATAGCTTGGACTAAAAGAAGTGGCATAGGTGCAGGAGACCTGGTGGCAGAAATATCTGCATACAAATTATAGTTTCATCTCTTTCTAAATGGCATGCGTGTCCAAATTGCTTAACCCTTCTTTTCTTAGATGTCTGAGTACCACAGGGTTAACAACAAACTTTGTACTCAACAATAGTTGCCACACTAATCTGTGTCTTACTAGTTGTAGTCAGTAGTTCTCTGACACCCAGCACATTGCTACCTTCTGTGGGCAATTCTGTAGTTCCTCAAATGTCACTTTAATAATGTCATTTATTCAAAGTGTTATCCTTGTAAGATCTTTTTATTAAGTGATAAAAACATTGGCAAGCATTTAGGGATTATAATATGCTAAACAACCTAAAAAAACCCTTAATGCCCATAGTTTCAGTAATCATTGATAACAAAACTCTGAGGACTACACATACTGTACTACATATGTACAACGTTTGGTCCCATTTTACTGGGGAGGGGCTCTGAGGGAAGGCCAAGTTTTCCCACTTTGTAATTGTGGGACTATGAATCTATGCTGGTCTTTCTGATGATAGAATCACACTCCTAACCATTTTCTAAATTTATTTTAAAGAAAATAGAAAAATGAGAGATGTGACATTAGAAACAACACACAATGAAAGCAATGATAGGTGCTCAACAGTGCCTGTTATCATGCACATTGTTCTCTTCAAACTAGGTGCTCAGCTTACCAGATAGGAAAATGTAAAATTGCTGATAGTAGAAATTTTAAGCATTAACTGCTAACTTGAAAATCCCTACAGAATTCAGTAGTACAATCATCTTAACTATCCTGTGTGTGTACTTGAGTTTTTCTCTTTCTCTTTCCTTATTTTTCATGTGTAAAGATTGTATTGCCTAACCAGTGTAAGAACCTGAAAAAGCACATAAAATCTGAAAGGTATAAGACATACAAGAAAAGGGAGAGAAACTGAGCAAAAGGAATAAGAAATGGGATGACTCCTAACCATTTTGATGCTCTGTCACCCATACATTCCTGGGGGAAAGTTAGGATAGGCAGGTGTATCATGTGAATGTGGATTCATTTGTTTCTCCTGTCATTTCCTCCACAAGACGAAAAATCAAAACAGCATGAAGAATATGACATAGGGGAGACATGGTCAATTAACAAAAGAGAGTAAAAGCTCTGAAAACCAACTGGACTAGGGGCTTAATTCTATTTTCTTTGTATGATTTTACAGCTCATTCTGAGGTAGCTGCTGGGAGATGTGGGAGCCTTGATTCCAGTTGCTGTTACACAGGTTCAAGGCTGGAAAAGCAGTTGAAGAGTGTAGCCTCCCAACTGTGCCAAGTGAAGGCATCTTCTTTATTGCAGCAAACACTGCTGGCTTCTCCTCCATCAGAGCTGTATTCCCTCGTTGACCACCAAACCACCCCACCCATTCAGGCCCTCCTTAGACAGTAACCACCTGAATCTTCCCACCTCTTTCCTTATGTCAAGCTCTACTGTTTTTCACTGATTTTTCCATCTTGGTAGGTAAAGAACAAACATGCTTATGTCTCTGCACCATGGTTTGATGTGTTTTTGGAGGCAGCAGCTGGGAATCATGGGCTCAATCTCTCCTTGTGGCTGTCATCTGTTAAGATTCTTCCTTACTTACTCTTCAGATTTTATGTCCAACCTCACTTTCCTTTAGAGATCTGCATTATTCAGACAACACATTGTTTTATGGGCCAACAGCACCCCATGTTCTCTTTTGCTGCATTTTTTACCTCAATAGTTATTTTGTGATACGTTAAATCAAATTTTCACATGGTATCTACCCTACTAAGAACAGGAGCCTGCTTGAGTAGTTCACACCTGGATACTGGCATTCCGTGTAGGAACTTCTGTGGCACGTCTGGGCACCAGCTACTGGACTTGTGAGCAAAGAACATTCAGTGCCTGACTTGTGAATGTTATACTGTACTGTAGTGGATTTTTATCTCTTTATCTAAAGTATAAGTAAAGAGTTTTGCTGTTTCCCTGAATGATAGCTGTGCAAGTATAAATTGATTCCAAACAGAAGTACATGTGCTCATTGTCTTGATGACACATATAGCCCCTAAACTAATCATATTAAGGAGTTAAAAACCTTAATGGTCAGACTGAAAGTTGTATAAATAGTTTACTTTATCAATCCACAAGCATCTTGTGGATTGGAAACCATGCCTGCCTGCCTATATTCATTCATTCATTCATTCATTCATTCATTCATTCATTCACTCATTCATTCACACACTCATTCATTCACTCATGCATCCTTTTAGTTCTTTATTCCCTTTAAGTTCTAATCCTACTTGTCTTAGCTTTGTGATAATGACCCCTTGGGTCCTAATGGAGCACGGCATTTGGAGTCAGAGGGTTTTCTTTCTCTTTTTTCATTTCTTAAAAAACCTTAATTATTTATTAATTTGGTAAAGGGTCTTGTTATACAGCTCAGACTCTTAGTGATTCTCCTGTTTCAGCCTCTGCAGCACTGGTATTACAGGCATGCACCACCACTTGATGTGGAGTTGACATAGCATGCAGTACTGGAGATTGAACCCAGGTCCTTGTGCTTGCTAAGCAGGCACTTAGACCACTAAGCTAGCTCTCTAGTTCCAGTCAGATGGGTTTCTGTTTGGTAGAACTCAAGCTACATTCTGGCTGTGTGATCTTGGATTAGCCATTCAATCTCTGTAATTGTTAGTTTTCAGAAAAATGTGAATTCCTACTTCATAGACTTGTTTTGGAAAGAGAGTTAAGTGAGAAGTAATATAGATAGTTGTTAGAGTAGGGATTTTAGGAAATCCATTACCACTTCCAGCAGCAGCAGTTAATGGATATGTGACAATTATTATGAATCAAAAACTATTCTTTGGACTTTGTATATATTGACTCATTGAATCTCTTCTATGAACTAGATCCCTGTAGTCTCCCTGTTTTAGAAATGAGATAAGAGAGGCACCTAGGAGTTAATGAATGTTACTGTCTTTGCCTATAAGGGAATGGATCTAATGCAGGATGTATAATTCATAGGATTATTTTATAACGTTTACCCAAATGGTCAAATGCAGTATGAGAGATCTATCTACCCACTAGAGACCCAAAGGATCCAGCTGAGGGTCTGGATCCCAAGGCAATGTTTCCTGAAAGCCTGTATCAAGGATCTTCACTGGCAAGGCCCAAAGGTTGGTGGTGGAAGGTAAAACGTCTGTACTAGCAGGATGAAGGGTCTGTGCCAGCAGGCGGAAGGGTCTTTACAGGAGCCAGAAAGTGATGCTCTAGGTGAGAACCAGCCCTCTCCTGAAAAGAATCACAGCCGTCTTCAGCAACAGTGAGGATCTGAGCTCCTTTGATGATGAGAACAGCCGAGTTCATATCAGGAAAGCCAGCATGACAAGCTTCTGCAGGAGAATAAATAGTGCATCATTGTTCCCTCCAGGTCACTTGCAATGCTGTTGGCAGTGATCCTCAGGTGGGATCACTTTGCACCCAGCAGCACACTAACTCAGTTCAGCTGGGTGACTGTTAGTTCATCCACCACAATGAACAAATCATTCATCTCCCAGCTTGTAAGAGCAGACCCAGGACTGAAATCGCAGTGTATGAGTCTGCATTCCTTGCTCTCAGGCATCTAGCTGCACCTGCCTCTTCATAAATGCATACAGAGCGCTCACAGGGCCCTCAATAAAACATATCTCTACCACCTAACTCAGGTTTGTGACTGGAGAGAAGCCATTCAGAACTGATTTGTTCTGCTCTGCCAAGGGATTTCTTCAGATAAAAGAATCGTACAGCATTACTTATTCATTCTCTTGCTCAAATGAGCCCCAAACCCAGCTAGCATGTATTGTAAGTGGTCACAACGACAGACTCAGAGGAATGGCCAGGTAAAGAATGGAGTTAGGAAAGGAATCCCACATGGGGGAATAAGCTTCTGATGTGGAAGATGTACACAGGCGACAGCGTGACTCCCTAGTCCTTCGCACTGTGTGTTGGCCCTCAGGGCAGCCAGGTTGTTCATCATTGTCAGTTGCTGCAATGCTCAGCTCCCTCTTGACATAACTCATATCAGGGTCTCTAGATTTCGAGTTCCCCTGAAGGCCGCACACATAGTCCAGCGTCCTCACATTCCCAGTCTACATCTCCGTTGTTTATTAAGATGGGACCAAGGAGGATGTTTGTGCTTTCAAAGCAAGTGAGGCAATTCTCTGTGTTAGAGAGGGGTAGCTCTTTCCATTGTTTCTTTGAATTACCACCCCCACCTTACCAGACTTTATTTATTTTAAAAAAAGTATTCCTGGGAGTTGCTATGATATGTTTGACCCCAGGAGTAGATGAAAGACAACAGCATCTAAGAGGACTCTGCTGTTTCAGTCATGCAGGAATGCTCATGGTGTGTCCACAGGGTGGGGGGAGACTCTTAAATGGCTGTGAAGATTGGGGTCTGATTTGCAGTTTGAGATCACATTGGTTGCCAGATGTCAGAGGCGATGTCATTATGATAAGGGGCAAGAGATGATGAAGTCTCTTGTCCTGCACTTTCCCCTCTTCTGTTTCTCTTGTAAATTCCCCCGCTATCTTAGGTTTTCTTACACTTTACAGCAAACACAGTATGTCTTGCATCCTACTTGGTTAACCAGACAGCTCTTCACTGAAGTTCAATGGCTGATTATTAGCTGCTGTGCCCAGCTTAGAGTTCACACATATTTACTGCAGACTGCAATATCCAATTCTCAGAATTTCAGTATTGAAAGGAACCTGTGAGAAAATCTTGTCTAATCACTTCATTTTGCAGACCTTAGAAGGGTCAAGCAATTTTCTCAAGGTCAGACATTGAACTAGTGGTAGAGATGAGGTTTGATACTAGCTTTCTGGGTCCAACATTGTAGTATGAATGATTCAAAGAAGTGCAGAATAAAGGCTTGTCCCTCTTGCTCATAACTGGGGTCCCACAGCAAAGGAGGAATGCTCAGTCTGTGATTTAAGAAAACCATAGAAAGAAAAGGCACTGAGGTAAAAATGAAAGAGCCACCCTCACCTGTTCTTCACAGGAGAACAGTGAGGACAGCCAGGTTTCTAGAGGGGCAAATTGGTAGTGGGGGATGAGGGCAGGGAGCAGACACTGTGTGATGCCTTGTGGAAAGTGTGGAGAGGGAACACTGGGGTGATAATGATAGGGAAAACACAGTCCTTTTTGTCCTTTTCAATAAATACTTTCTCTTGCAAATCTATTCATATGAATGGTTAATTTAATGAAGCAACTTTTTAATTTGGTCTTTTTTTCATTTACAATTAACCAGACTTTATAGTGCAGATAAAGTCTTTGGGTTTGACACCAAACATTTACTCTAGGGCTCAACTTTTCAGGAGATCTAAGATCTTCAGGTGGTATCTGAGTGTCCCTGAGAGTTAGCTTCCCTCTCAGTAAATCTGTACAGTGATCTGAAGCATGGTAATTAGGGGACACTGCCATTGGCAGACCTCTGTGCCATCAGGCAGGGGCCCTCTATGCTTGGCTGGAGCCCCAGGGCATGTGACTCTCCTGTAGGTGCTTGTAAGAAATGCTCGTTCCTTGGTATTTCTCATCGCCTTTTAATTCAGTCCCTGGCAGTGAGATCTCAGAGTTGGCAATTTTTTTATGTGATTCTGATGTGCATTTAAGCCTCACTAAACTGCTAAGAAAGGGACTTTTCCCATCGTGAAATATTACACAAATGCAATTTTCAGACAATTTATTTTCCCTTTACACTGTCCTGGTCTTCATCTCTCTTTGCTCAAAAACCTCTCTAAGAAAGTCCCTCTTAAGTGGCCCTTGAGAGCACGGAGCTATAATAAGGACATATGGCTGAAGGCAAGCTGCCATCTGACTGCAAATTTTGTAGTTTGCTTTCTTCTCGACTCACAAGCCTTTTAAGAACATTTCATAATATTGTTGAGTGTGCAATAACTGGCTGGGGATTAAGGCAGGAAGACAGAGGTACATTGCTGAACAAAAGGAAAATAGGAAGGGAAAAATAAAACCTCTTCAGCTAGAAAAAAACGAAATGAAGTTGAGCCCAGTGCTAGAGACACATGGAAGGCCTGTGTCATAATGCTTAAAATGTTTCATTTGTTCATTTGGAAAGAGCCATTGTTAAATCTCTACCTTTGTCTTCTCTAGAGATTTCTGCTATCTCTCCACCACTGCCTGTTTTGCTGACCTCCTCTGTGTCAGTCTGAATTTCCATAGGGGACCCCACCTTGAATAATTTTCTTGCCCTTGGAAGAGGTTGCTGGCTTTGCTGAGGTTAAGTAGGAGCCTAGATGACTGCCCATGTCCTACACCAGCACCACCACCCTGTTAGGGAAGATGCTGCCTCAGGATTTGCCTGAGTTTCTGCTGCTTGAGACCCTGATGGCTTCTCAGGCTCACAGGCTCGGAGAGCCCAGGAGAGATAGGGATTCACCACCCCAGGCTGTCCTGATAAGGGCTCTGTTCCAGAGATCTGTTTTGCATTTTTCCCTTTTCACTAAAAAAAATGAGATTTTTCTTCAAACAGGCCCAGAAATAGAACAGAAAGAACTAATAAAATAGCTGGGATTTATGGCCCATCTCAGAGGTGATTTTTTTTCAACTCATCTAAGCTAAAATTACTGCAGTGTTCTGCTCAGAGTGCCTTTGGAATTTATTTTCAATTTAGACTGTGTACCTGTAAAAATAGGATGCAGAATGATACTGCAGTTTCTAAAGAACAGCCTGGAAATGGAGGCTGCACCACGCTAAAAAACAAATCCATCCATATTTGCTACAAAGCCAAACTAAATGCAGATTCCGGTTTCTAACACTTTTTCCTAGGATTACATTACTAACTCTTTATTCCTGTGTGCTCCCCTGGTCGCACTTTATAGACCAAAATATTATTTTTTCAGATACTTCCATGAGGTTCAAAGGTTGACTGCTGAACAAATAAGACAAACACAGCATAGTTTTGATTCTATTTTGTATTTCTCATTTCATCACAATCAAATCATAACATTTGCACCTGAGCTTTCTCATCAAAGAAATGGGAGGAGGCCGACATACATCAATATTCGAAGCACCAATTTGTAAACACAGATAAGATGCCCTAAGATAATGACCTGCACAATCAACAATTAATATATCTTTAATCATTTTTTATTTATGTATCTGGTACAGTGTCTCCCTTTGCAGCTCAAACTCATAGTGATCCTCCTGTTTCAGTTTTCCCAGTGCTGAGATTTCAGGCGTGCTCCACCACCCCCAGTTTCGGTGGCTGACCTCATGCATCCAGTGTTCTGGGCTGGTACGGCAAGCAGTACCAGGGATTGAACCCCGGTCCTTGCTCTTGCCAGGCAGGTGCTTAGACTGCTGAGCTATCTCCCCTACCCAAGACACTTTTAATGTGTTGAACAATCTCTAATCTGATGCCAGGATTAAATGTACAGTGTCATGGCTTGAGTCTAGATGTCTTCAAAGCTTCATGCCTTCACAGCTTAAGCTTTGCAGAGGTGTTGGATTAAGGATGTGACACTGGACTTCATTAATACCATAATGCTAAGATTAAGGGTGCCCCATCCTGGGTGTGAGTCCCACTTGCTTTAAGAGTAGGCAGCCTGGATAGAACAGAAGGGACAGACACGACCTGCTGTTGCCGCTGCCTGTCACGCGCTGCTTCTGCGGTACCGTGCTGTTCTGCTCGCCATGGACTGTTTCTCCTCTGTGCTGCCCTCTGCTGTGCTATGCTGTGTTGGAGCCAGTTGATCATGGACTGAAATCTCTAAAGTCTGTCAACCAAAACAAACCTTTCCTCTTTTACTTTAGGTGTTAGGGTTTTGTGTCAGTAACAAGAAAAGCAACTAAGACATCTAGGAAATGTGTAATAAACTAAATCCAGAAGTGAAAGCATTCAGCATATCTGATTTGGTTTCAATCATAGTAACAAGGTAGCAAGGAGAAAAGTTAAATTTGTCCAAAATGGCTGTGTAACCTTGGAGAAGTCAATTGACTCCCTCCCTCTGGGTGTCCTCTCATCTGCCATGCTTTCCATCAAAGTTCTGTGGCTCGAATGGAAGTAAAATTAGGTTGTATACACTGAGTGTTCTATGACTATGCACAAAGCTATTTCATATAAATAGAAGTGTTAAGTACTTTTCACTGTTGTTCTGAAATAGTGCCAGGGGTGGAAAACAGAGGCTGAATCAGTGTGGATAAGAAAAGTGACAATATCTGTGTGACTACCTTCTCATCTTCAGTACAATGGTGGATTGGTTTCATCAGATGGGCAAATTCTGCTCAGTGGTAATGTGGTTGAATATGGTACCAAGAGGAGATCTGAGCACGTTGGCTAGTTACAGGGGTGACGGGTTCAGCAGGCATGCCTGGCTGCACCTGGGAGTCAGAGCAGGGTACATGCAGCTCCCTGAGGGGAATAGGTCCTGCCTCAGCTTCCCCTGTGCTGGGACTGCAGGTGTGCTTCACCACATTTTTGAGAGGAATCACACACATAAATGGAATTTGAGGACGGATTCTGGTATTCTAGCTATTTCACTGTCAGAGCATTTGGAGGGTTCTCAGAGCAAAGCCATTAAAGAGGAGCCCAGTGGGAAGGTGGGAGCTGCGAGAAATGCCTTAGATGTGAGCTTTCTGGGTTTTTTTTCCCCTTCTTTTTTTATCCTAGAAGTTCTTATCTAGTTTTTCTTATGTAAAGCTTTAAAAATAATCTTATATCTTTCTTGCATGATGTAGTCATCCCTTGCCTATTCATGAGTTTTAATGTGATCATGGATTATTTGTCCTAGGTAGATAGCATGATATCTTGCATAGGATTGTAGAATCTAACAGATTATTAATAAAGTCAATGGAGGAAACAGTAGGTGAATCTGTAGGTATATTATAGGAAACAAATGCTGTCTCTCTCTCTCATATATATATATATAATATATATATATATATTATATAAATATAAATAAATATGTTTATAAATATATAAATATAAATTTATATATAATTATATATATGTAAAAGCTATTAATGAATATTTTAAAGTCATAATTAATGGGTAATATTGATTTCATTTTAATTCATTTCTATAAAGAAAATTTATAGAAAAGCAACCTAACAAAAGGCATGTACTACTGCCCAAATTCCTATTGAAAATAATTCTGAATAACAAAGAAAGGTGGTGGTCAGGAATAAGCACAACTGTCCTCATGAAGAGAAATAGACGGGGTTTCTGTGGGCCTCCTCAGGAAGCGCTGTGCTGGGGAGCCAAAGGCCAGGCAAGATCCAGGCAAGAGCCTCAGCGCAGGGCCGAGGATGCTCAGAAAATAAGAACTTCCAGTCATTTTGTGTGAGCACTCTGGAGTCAAAAATATTTCAAAGAAATGGGCGAGACAACAGGCTTTGTCTCAAACTCATTTTGTGATCTTACAAAGAGCTGCTGTGTTGACGCAGGTTGGGTTTCTGTGGGGATAATCAAGGAATTCTGCTTGGGTGGATCATGCCGTCTCCTCCCATGTGTGCAGTGAGGCAGTGCGGGTGTCTGAGCCTGCCCACTGTGCTTTTCCTTCTTTTTCCCCCTGTTTGTCTTCATCTTTCTCATTTAGAATATGAAGAGGATCACAAAACTTACGCAGGCATGCTGAGACTTCGGGAGGAGGATGCAGGTACACAGGTTTTGTAAACTATAAAGCATGGTGCAACTATTGAACTGTTCTAATTTTTCTCATTTCACTGTAGACTAAATTGAATGTTTTTTGCCTGGAAAATAAACAAATGGTCAGGAAGAGCTATGGTTTAATGCAGAAGTTAGTGAAGAGAAAATCTGGAGTTTATATGATTTTTTTGTTTTAATTTTTTGCTTGCCTTTTTGAGACAGGGTTTCACGATGGAGTTCAGGCTGGCCTTGAACTCACTTTGTAGCCAACGCTGGCTTCAGTCTCCTGAGTGCTGGGATTATAGGTGTGTGGCACCACCCCCAGCTGATTTCTTTCTTAGTCTATGAGAAACTGATTTTTTAAAATTTTGGTTTTTAAGGTGAACTTTATTTTTGATAATAGTTGATGAAGGAGAAATCATGCACACACTTACTCCTTAATAAACAGCTTGCTTTGATCACTTTACAGACTTTCTATGTTGGCGATTCTGGAAATCCAACTCAGCACCTTACGCTTGCCAGGCAGGTGCTTATAGCACTTAGCTATAAACTTGGCTCCAGGCTTTCTCTTTTTACGTCCTATAATTATTATATACTAATTGAGGTTGAAGTCAGTATGCAAATGCTACCTTATAATAGTCTTGTACTTAGTATCTTATAATAACTGAAAGCAATAAAGTCATTGAAACATATTTATTATTAGTTTCCAGACCTATTGGAAAATGTTTATTTAAACTCTAGCTGATTCATTTTGATAGCAGAAGCCTATGTCAATGTACCACAAAAAGAAAGAACATAAATCCCCACTGTGGTCCTTCTTGGCAAAGCCCCACTTCCAGATTAATTTTGAAGGAACCACTATGTGCTAGAAGTGTTCTGGATGCTCGGATGCAGTGATGAACAAGGCAGCAAATACTCAAATCTTGTCCAGTGTTGGGTTTGGGAAGATGGTGAACAAATGAATAAGAGGACACCAACATTGAAAATGCACCGAAGGAACCAGAGGATGTCAAGGGTGCACACAGCAGTGGACTGGAGGTGCCAACGACAGCTTGTGTTTACAGCGGGAGCTTCATGGGATGAGGGCCCCAGCTACCGTGACCTGATCGAACTCCTCAGGGGGCTCAGGCGGAGGTCGTCCTTCCCCAGGGCTTCTCCCAGGTGAAGTGAGCACAAAAGGGGCACCAGTCCTAGCCTACTGCTGTGAGCCCCAGGCCATCGCCAGTGGTGGCTCCGTGACTCTGCGCCCTCCCTGCCAGAGCTGTGTCTTAATTGCGCTGCTCTCAGTGGCTCTCTCCCGTCAGATCCGACCTCCAGCGTAGTGTGCTCCCTACTCCAGCCTGCGGCAGCCTTTGTTTGTGTGTTTGTTGCCTGAATAAGTCCTACATCTTCTTGCCGCACTTGAGCTAACTTGGGAACTTCAGTGTGTGCCAGACCCTGCTTGTTGGAGGAAGAGATAGTTGAGCTGAGTCTGGAAGAATGGCAATTCGGGTGGACATAGCAAGGTGTGCAAAGAAACCAAGGCAGACAGGGAGCTAATGAGGGCCTTGTACGTGGAGGAGTTTCAGGTCGGAGGGTTGCAGGCATCAAGGGGCTGGTCCTGTAGGATCATCCAGAAAGGCACCTCCTCCAGACACGCAGTGCCGCTGCCTGTGGGCTTTTTGATAGAAAAGAATGGGTAATGCAAGACTAGACAAATAATTGAGTACTGCCACTTGCTTTCAAGAAACCTTAATTTTTTCTTGTCTTTTTTTTTACTTTTTAAAAAATTTATTTTAAAGACAGTATAGTAATAGCTGATAAGACAGAAATAGATTTGATGATAAAAAATAATATAACAACCATTGTTAATTAGCTATTCTCATTTTGAAAATCTGTAATGTGTGTATTGTTGTATGTTACTCTATTTCTGTCTTTGTTTCTGATATTTGCTTTTGCCGTTTCTTTTACTCTTCAAAATAAAATAAAATAAAATTTAAAAAAGGAAAGAGAACAATGGGTACCTGAACTGCAACGATCTGCCTGTGGCTTTACCAACACATCCGGGGAGACGTAGGTACCAGCTCCATCAGTCTGACCTCGATAGCTGGGACTCTTGAAAAATGCCTTTACAAAGAGGTTTGTGTCTTTGCTATCCTTTCTCTTTTTTATATTAATTTTATTGAGAAAGAAGAAGCAATGAGATAGTTTCAAAACAGGTGAGTAGGACAGTTATAATAATTAATATATTGCATTTTGTCTTTGCAGTAGTGATTCATAGTATAAGATGCAGACATGATATCTTGTCTACACACTATTAGTTCAAAATTTTCTTCTCATGGAACTAAGAGAAAGCAGATATATATATATATCTGAAAGAAAGAAAGCAGATATATATATATATATGTATATATATATATATATGTATATGACTTAATAGACCACTGATCCTTATGATTTTGATGTTTTTCTCAGATTTTTGCATTAATTTTGATTTCTATGAACATTTTTCATGAAATTATTATTTTATATTCATTAAGAAATAGTTAGGATACATAACAGGTACATTCTCTTAATTCAATGAATAGGAAGATTTGTTCTAATAGTGTTTGTAAATAGGATAAAATGTTTGCATCTTGTACAATGAATAACCACTAAGACAATAATATGTAGTGTATTAATTACTGAAACTGTCCTACTAATCAGATTTGAAACTGTATCATTGCTGTTTGTTTCTTAATAAAATTATTGAATATAATGAATATATATATATATATATATATATATATATATATATATATATATATACATACATATACATATACATATATTACAAAATGGTCCTCCTCTTCATTTCCAGTACAGGGAAATGATTTCGATCTGGTGAGTCTATCAGTTATTGAAGACTCCTTAACTACATTCTTAGAACTCATGTTGACTGGATTTCATTCCACGAGTACTCAGTTCCTCTTTTTATGTAGTTGACTGGTGTGGGGTTTTAGACCTTTACTGTGTTCTTCCAGTCACTGACTGTGCTTAGTACTTTCGTGATTGTCATCGTACTTGCCTGCATGAGCACCCTGAGTTTTCTGTCTTTCTTCCTGACACAAGACACTAATGCAATGTTTATAATGGCAGCTGAGCTTTGATCACTCCATACTGATTGATTCCCATCCACACTCCAGAATAATCTCACCAGGAAGAACATCTTGGGATTACAGTAACACAGATGCTCAGGCAGGATGTGGAAGTAGGATTATGGGGAATACCTAGAAGACAATCTCCTTTTGAATGATTCCCCATATTTCAGGCTCATCAGTAGTCAGTCTGGAAGGAAGTGGCTCTCACCGGTCATGCTGTAGCATTGGTGATGGGATTTTTCAGCGATGGGGCACAGTGGCAATGAGCTGCACATACCCAATTCCTGCCAGTGGATCTTAGTGTCTAGTTGAAGGAGACAGTGCAGAGCTACAGAAGGGATGAGGTAGCCTAGGATTGGGGTCTCAATCCTGTACTTCATTGCTAATGCAGCTCCTTCATTTTTGAAGTTCCCCTTCATTTAAACAGCTATTAACCAATTTAATTCCAACTTCCACCCAGAGGAATTGTGAGTGTCCTCAATTTGATAAGATGCTATCTCTATGTAGCACTTAGGAATTGTTTGTTTAATACTTGTTTCTTTTATTTTAAATGAATTTAATATTTAAGAGTGATTTTAGACTTAAAGAAAAAATAATAAACTTATACAGAGCTCTGACATACCACTGCAATTTTCCCTGTTACTACCATCCCATGTTAGTACTATATATTTGGTGTAATTCATGAAACAGTGCTGACCCATGATTATCAAGTGAAGTCCTTACTTCACTATTTTCTGAACTCTTTCTTCCTACTGTAGATTCAGGATCCTACATGGTATGCATTTCTTGTGTTTCCAGGAGGTCCTTTGGATCCATTCTCGCAACTTCTGTATTTTTCACAATGTTGGGGGATTTGAGCCAGTGTTCATCAAGAGGATGCTATCTGTTCCTCCTGTAATCTGTCTCAACTGTTCTCAGATCAGACAAGGACTCTAGGATATTTGGAAGAAGTTCTGAGATACACAGTGCCTTGCTGACCACATTGTATCCTGGCTGTGTGCTGTCAACATAACGTAGCAATGCTGATGTTCCCTAGTTCACCTGTGTGAGGTGGCATTTCCTAGGTCTCTGCACTCCAGAGTTACCTCTTCTCTCTCATTGCCTGCTGCTTTCCACCATACTCCATGGAAGAAAGTCACCCTGAGCAGCTGGCATGGAAGGGTGCACAGGGATGCTCTGGCTCTTTGAGGGAGGGCAGCACATCTACTAAATTATTTGCAAGCATTTCACATTGGAAACTTGTCTCTTCTTTGCCTTTTATTTATTCCATCATTTATTTATATCTGCATAGACTCATGGATGTCTGTTTGATACCTTTGGTTAAAATCCCATGTTGTTGGTCTCTGCAGCTCATCTGGTTCAGCTCTGGCCACTGGTTGCCTCGCATGTTCTGTTGGTGTATTTTAGTTATTGAGTTACTGGTTTTTTCCCTACATCCTTTCTAGTCTCCATCTTTCCCTTTCTTGGAGGCTACTAAAGTTAGTGCATTTTTCTCTGTTCTGTTCAGTGAAGCTTTTTCATATTTTATTACATCATTTTGCTATATTTTGTACTTAAATAGTTTCTTAAGTGGCTTTTAATATGTATTCATTAGGGTGCACTTTCTTTCGTTCAGTAGGTTTTTGACAGTTACTCTTTGTCCAGTCTCTGTGGTCACAGGGTTGGACAGGATAGTTTCATTTCCATCAAATATTTAACAGTTCTACTTCTGAACCTCTTGTAATAGCAGATCTTTTTTATTGCCTCCATAGTTTTACTTTTATTTGGAAGTCATATAAAAGAATCAGGTGGTGTATAATCTCTCAGTCAGGCTCCTTTAACTCAGCAATATGCATTTAGGATTCACCCATGTGCTTTTGTAGCTTGGTAGCTCATTTGTTTTTATTACGTAATAATATTCTCTTATGTGAATGTAGCCGTTTTTTATGCATTTCTGTATTGAATAACACAGTGGTTACTTCCAGTTTGGGGAGACATGAATTATTGTCTATAGGCATATACAACTTTTGGAGTGACAATTTAGTTTTTGAGGCATTTTTGAAACTGACTTTCAGAGCCTTTGAAGGTAAAGAAAGTAGGCTCGCACTCATGCTGTACATCACTGAAGCTCTTATGAGAAGAGGATCTTTATTTGATATTCACCACTGGTGGAAGGTAGAGCTGAAACGTGAAAGTGCAGTTTCAAATGCTGTATGCTCTGTCTTTTATTCTGGATCTCACTAAATGTTTGAAAAAATAATAAAAATTCCAATACACTTAGATAACTGACATCATTAAGCTAGAGATTCCCATTTTCCTTGATTATTTCTGCCACTACCACTTGTCCTTGGAAGGCAGAGCCGATGAAAGCATCGTAGTACAAAAGCAACAGTCACTGAAATAAAAGAGGTGACCATTGCTCTTTCTTACTATCTGATTGGCATTTGGGTGCTTACCATGTCCTGGATGCATGAATAATCATTTTATTAATTTAACTTCATTTATTCCTCAGCACTCCTCAGAGACAGCCTCTGTTATTATTGACATTTTACAGATAAAATATAAAGTTCAGGTACAATTATGTAATTTGTCCTGAGACCTGCAGCTGGTCAGATGTAGAAATGCAGCTCAAATTCTGTTGAAATTGCTTTCCTTTTGCCACTTCATTATTTCCAGACATGCGTTGTGTTGGAAGCAGAATGATCTTCCTGGAGATGCCAACCTGACATTGAAGAAGTGGGAGAAGCACAGCTAATTCGAGGGGGTAGCTGTGGCAGGCTAGACAGTGCGTCTTACAAACTGAGTTCTGACCAGGGAAGTTGAGCCTGAGGAAAGAGGAAGCAGTTTCCCCCTGTGCCACCATCTAATGAGAACAGCCGCTGCTGCTCTGGGCCCTGGCCCATTATCTGAAGTGATAATAGAACAATTAGTTTCCTTCCTCATTTTCCCTGTGTGAACCCAGGGGTACGATGTCACACTGAGCACGTGCACTAAATTACACAAAACCCAGTGTTTATTTGAACATCTTAGCTGCTTCAGCAAACCAATTAGCTGGATCCAACACACATTTTATTCTGGCTCATTCTCTGGCCCCAACTTGATGAGAAACCTCAGCCACAGGACTGATTGTCTTTTTCAAATGTAACCAAGATTTCTGCCAGCATTTTTCAGATTCCTGTGGGAGGTTTCTAAACAGAACTATTGGCAGGAGTTAGAGAAGTGAATGTGAGCAATGAATACATTTCAGGAAGAATGTATGCATAGTCCCAGGCAGAGATATGAGAAACAAGATGGTGGTGGACTGCTTGGAAGGACATATATTCTTGGAGTCCTGACTTGGACAGCCTCACTGGCCCTTCACTTCAGGGGCAGTATTGGTCATGAAAGCCCTCATCTCCCTGGTGCACCATTATCTTCAGAAACTCTGATGGCTTTTGGTTCATTGTTGATAGGTGAAGAACCCCAGATCTTGTTAGGCATTTTAACGAATGGCTGTGTTGATAAAGCCAAACTGCAGAGACAGAGGTCTTGGAGCTAGTAAGGTCATGTCTGTATACTTGGTAATTTTTCATTAGTGGAACATCAGTTACCAGATTGTTTTCTAGGGTCTAGATGCATGAGTAAAACAAAATCAGTTCTGAAACTCAAGGAAATGAGTTTCATGCAAGTATGGAATTGCCATGGGCACATATATGACGATACACAAAGCAGTATGATGAGGTTAAAAATGTCAAGTCAATGTATTGAAACGTTCTCCACAAGGATCTCCAAGCTTCAGGGAAAGTGCTAAAAGTGGGAGCATGTGAGACATAAGGAAGCAAGGGCAGGGACAGAGGCAAGTCAGCTACTCCTCCTGTTGTCAGAGCTTGGTAAAAGCTTTCAGGTTTTCCACAGCTGTAACTGAAGGTTGCCAAATGAAAGGTGGAGGTGATCTGTGCCGAATCAAGGATGCTTAGCTTCTCCAGGAGTGAGGTGAAGGGCAAAGAACCATGGTCCTGTAACGTGTGCCTCTGTGCCTTATCTCATGGTACCCAGAGACACGACAGCATCTCTACTGAGGGGACAGGTTGGGCAAAGGTGAGGGTGCCTGGTGACCACTACAAGCTGACACTTGAAGACAGATCAGAAGGACATGGACAAGAGCAACAGCATGCCAGCTGAAATAGACTGAAAATCTGAGAGGCCTCCTCTCTCTCACTGGCAGGACATAAGTTTCTCTTATCCTCTGTCTGAATTTCAATAAATATTGCCCGGGAGCTACACCAACAATGTGACTGTTTAAAAGAGCTTTGCCATCCTGACATTTGCATGTCTGGAATTATATTTGAAATTTATGTTAAAATTTAATGTAATTTAAATGGGTAGTTTAAAGAAGAATGTGATATTAAAGATGTTGCTGCATGCAGTGGTGCCCTCCTGTAGTCTCAGCTACTTGAGAGAATGAAGGACAACCTTGGCCATAGTGGGAAACAGTATGAAGATAAGAAAGATCCAGAAACACAGAATTAGACATGTGTTACCATGGAATGATTTTAGATTTACTGGAAAGTTACAGTTGGGTTCGCAATACAATGTTCCCATAAATCCACAGCTAAGCATCGCATTCTCCTGATGTTACTGTCTGTATCACTTTGGTATTTTTATCAAAACTAAGAAAGTCTCTCCACTGCACACATTACTGTTAGCTTAACTCTCAGCTTTGTCTGGATTACACCATTTTCCAATTAATGTCTGAGGAGAGCAATTCCAGCCACTACATTTAACTTATCAAATATTACTTTATTCAGGTCTGTGACAGCTTGTTAAGTCTTCCCTTAATTTTCAAGAAGCTGAGAATTTTGAGGAGTCTTAGGCAGTTCACTCCTCTGTATCTTTTATCTCCAATTATAAGAAATCTGACACCTATATCTATCCATCCTTCCATCATCTGTCTGTCTATCTGTCTGTCTGTCTATCTATCTATCTATCTATCTATCTATCTATCTATCTATCTATCTATCTATCATCTATCTATCATCTATCTGTTATCAAGTACACCTGTAGCAGTTTTGAAATTATTGATCTGCACATTCATCATAAAAAGCTTTGCTAATATATAGTGTTTATGCACAGTTCCTACTTATTTCAACTTAAAATTTTTAGTCTAAATATTATTTTCTGGTCATCTCTTTCCCCCATTCTTTCTACAGTGTAGTAATGTCATACATTTGTAACACAACAAGGTTCATTTTATAGTCTGCATTATATCTTGGAATCCCCCAACATTTTATACCTCATGTACATTAATAATTATTTCTTTGTAATGTGAGGTTCTATGGATTTTGGCAAATGCTTGGAACCATCTGGCCACCACTCTAATGTCAAAATGAACAGTTCTATAACTTTGAAAATTTATCTTAAGACATTTGACAACTATTAAAATAATTAATATTTTGTACAACTTACAACAGTGTGTTAGATCTTGCCAAGCAGATTCCATCTATTTTCAAAGAGTAAGCCTACCCAGTTCTTTATTTCAATCCAGCTCTCTACTTAACTACTCCTCCATCCACTATTACCTCAGACCTCCTGGTCTGTTTCCTATTGCTATAGCTTTGCCTTTTGCAGAGCGACATATGAAGGGAATCATGCAGTGTAAAGCCATTTAAACTTAGCTTCCTTCACTAAGCAAAGTGCCTTTGAAATGATCCATGTTGTTGAATGAATCAATGAGCAATGGAGTGACACCCATAGGCCATGGAAGACTTGAGATCTTTCCTAGTGCCATGTAAGACAATTTCTGGTACCACGTAAATTTGCTCCTTCCCCTATCAAGGACTTTAATAAGTATATGACTTTAGGGAAGCACTCCGAAGTGAGATTCATTTAAATTTATTTTTACTATTCTGGAAAATGACAGTTCTAAGCTATATTTAAAATGATTTTGATTAAAGAACAATAAAACAATTTAAAGTGTTACAAAAATTTAATATGAATCAAAATGTTCAGATTTTCCTGAAGTGAATGCTGGCTTCCGTGAAGATCACCAGATCTTTTTCTGTCTCTACTCCTTTTTTCTGTCTTTTTATAATACTGGAGGCTGAATATAGTTATGTCTATAACCCACACCCCTCTTCCATCTAGGGGTAGCCAATAGTAAAGTTCCTGCCCAGAGTGGCTTTTCCATCTTCTTTTATTTTTCTTCTTTTCTAGAAGTTCGATGTGCTAATGCTGATGCTGAGCCAAGTTTCAACAACTCCTTTAAGACAACTGCAATAAAATTTGGGAAAGAAAGATAGCAGGAGACTGTTTGCCTTATGGCTTTGCTTGTCTTGCCATCGCAGGTTCAAAATCCTGGATGACTGATGGTGATTTTGAGTGTGATAACTTTCCATGTAGCGAAGCTACTCATCATGTTTTCTGTGGCTTGGTGCAAAATAGGAGCCTGATCCGTGGTGGAATAATGTTATAAGATATTGTGTGATGATATCTGGGATGTTTGAAAAATAACTGATGAAGTCAGACAAAGTTCAAGAAATTCAAGAAAAAAAAAACCCTTTTTTTTTTGTATTTTAGAAAAAAGTCTACAGGGTGTTCAGGATTTCACTACTAGATCGGACTCATAGTGATCCACCTGTTTAGAGCCTCCTGAGAGCTAGGATGACAGGTGCGCCACCACGCCCAGCCTCAGTTGCTGTCTCAGCGTGCCCCGGGGAGGGGCCAGCACGGCAGGCCCAGGGGTCTAACCTGTGTCCCTGCGCCTGCTTGCAGGTGCTTTCATTTGCAGAGAGATTTGGTTGGCCCAACCTACTAATTTTTAATGAACAATTTTGAGTCCTTATTAGTTGAAAAATAATGTGTCACATTTTTCTGTATCGGCAAAAATGACCTAAAATAATGCACATGAAGAAGCTTAAGATATAATCTAGGCAAAGCAGAATATACTCAATAACTTTGCTTTTGAAGTTATTGGGCTCAACAGATGCACTTCATTTACCCAATAATGCACCTTTATTCAGGCATTTAGCTCTGCTACTCACTAAATAATTATTATGTACAAAGCTCCCTGGGATGAAACATTTGCATTTGCACATGATCTTTATAATGATATGAAGTAGTACTCAGCCTGAGTTCACATTTTGGCAGGAAACTGAGGCTAGGATAAGTATTCACACAGGTAGTGAATGGCAGGGCTAGAATTCACACATAGGGCTGTCAGCACCTAATCTTTTCTAATCTCCACACCCTCATCTGTAAATGGGTTGTTCGGTGTGTAACTTTTCTTACTTCAAGAGAGTTTTGTCAAAACTGAGAAGGAAATCAAATTTGAGAATGAAAATGAGTTTTTACAGCATCAAGTGCTCCAGAATCATGAAGTGCAGCTTACGTAGTGGGCACATGGGACACATGCAAAAATGCATGTATGTGACTAGCTGGGCTAAACGGAGAAGCAGGTGACCAATTAGTTGTCCACCCAGAGAGGCTTGTATATAAGTGACAGCAAGACTGAAGAGAAACAAGAGAAACGTGTCAGCTTTGAAGCTAGGGCCAAATATGCGTGGGACAGACTTTGTAGAAGAGATGGCCTCATTGGTGTCTTCATGGGCAGCAGGGCACTGAGGGCCTGTGAGGCTGACTTGGTGGGTGCCAGCTGTCTGTGTGCACGTTGCCATCCCCAGCTACACCAGAGTCATCCGAGACACGAGCCATATCTCCTTCCTCGGCTGCTTAGACCCTGCCCATGGCATAGGACTTTTCATAGAGTGTGCTGATTGTGTTTTACTTGAGTTGCTGTGTTGAGGGGTACTTCTGTTTGGGAAGACCTTTTGGTTTCTGGAGGACAAATACTTCTTAGCCTGTCATTTGGATGTGTCTCACCATCTCCTCAGCTCTCAAGGATGAGATTCTCTTTCTGTCGGTAAAGACACTACACAGGTCTCAAGAGTTTTTCTCAAGTGCTCTGTTTTCTTCAGAGCCAATGTGGAGGAATATCATCAACAAAACAGAAAATAAAAGTGAAGTATAAATTCATCCATTAGGGCTGAATCTTCTTAGTTCTAGAACTTTTGTTGTAAAGAACTCAAAATAGAATGAGATGAGGAAAATCATATCACAGTTCAGTTAATTATTCAGATCTGAAATTAACTGAAAACTTGTTAAACTGTAAAAATTATTAAACTGCAAAAATTAATGAAAGGTTGACAATCCGTGAGACATCATTACAGACAATAGGATGCGGCAGTGAATGCAGCAAAGTCTTGGTACTTGGTTATATGGTCCTAAGGTAACTGGAACTCTATTTCTTTCCCCTCCTTCCTCATTTACACCCCACAAAGATTCTTGACACACACTGCCTAGTGCCCATGAGTGCACAGACAATAGCTTTTATGGAAATAAGGATCATTGTTTATTCTATCTGAATATTCTATCATGCTCACTTTCTGTATGTGTGTGTGCGTGCGTGTGTGTGTGTGCGTGTGTGTGTGTGTGTGTGAGACACATGTACATGTAGAACAGGCTCAGTTCCTATGAAGCTTGAGGGCATGAAAATAAAATAGGCTTCAAAGTCACATGTCATGAAGACAATACACAATGTATTAATTACTGCAAACATCCTACTCACCTGTTTTGAAACTGTTTCATTGCTATTTTATCTTTTTCCTCACTAAAATGAAATGAATTATAAGAAAGTCTCATATAAAGTAGAGTTATGGTTCATATCTGAATGCCTGCACCTGAAACTGCCTGTGTTCAAGTGTAGGGCTTTTGAACGCAGACTGGGTCATGGAAGTGTGATAGTTATCAGTGGATTATCCACGAGAAGTTTACAGCAAGTGTGGTGTTGGCATGCCCACCATACCAACAGGTATCCCGTGGTGCAGCCAGAAGGCTTTGTCGCCTCCCCTACTTTTTCCTTAATCTCTGCCTCCATCTCTCTGGCTCTCTCTCGCCTTCCTAGATATGACCATGCAAGCGCCCATTCTTTTTCCCTGTCCTTCTGCCGTGCACTCCTACCATGTGGCCAGTTGACTATGAATGTGGGCCAAAATGAGCTCTTAAGTTGCAGGTGTGGGGCACTGTATCCGAGACAAGAAGCGACTGGGTAAGTGCGAAAGAGGAGCCACAGGAGACCCAAATCTTCCCTTTTTGCTGTTCACTTGTGAGGTATTCATTGAGGGGCTGCTGTGTGCTAGGCACAGAAGCTATGATGGTGAATGAGACAAGCTTGGCCCTTAACAGGAACAAAAAGCAGAGCTAAAATGTATAAGAACTTTTCAGTTTGGTGAGAAAGGAAGTACATGTAGTATTTATGCTAAGGAGAGTGTGACTGCGGCAAAGAGTAGTGCCAATAAAAAGAAACCAGTTACTTTGTACTGGGACAGTAGGAAAGATGGCTTGGGGAACTCTCAAGATTGGCCAGACCCCACTCACCAAGACGGAGAGAAAGACTCTGCTTTGAGAAGAAAGTCCCAGAGTTTCTTGCTCGCTTAAAGCCTCCTGGGGAAGCACACAGCCCCATTCCCCACCCCTGCACCCTCATGGCCCCAAGGTACTCAGCTATTACCCGGGATAACAACAGACTTCCGCATCATTCACATGATACTGACTTTTCAGACATACAAAATGTCAGCGTTACAAGGTTATGGAGATTTCCATACCGATTTAAAAAAAAAAAAAAAAAAGATGCAGGAAGTAAACAGTGTGTCCCTGAAAGGTTATATATAGAATGATGAGAGTAAAGCCAAACCTACAATAAATACTGCAACAATAGGAATGCTGGGATTGTAGAACATCTGCCCCCCAAAACCATGGAAAGCGGTGGAGCCAGCCATACAGAGGTCACTTGGGCTCCAAGCAACAACACGGTCGTAAGATTTGGGTTGGCAAAGAGAATTTACATCTTGCTGCTATGTGTCCTGGATGCTGGGTAGAGATGTATGGAATTTAAAGTTTCCCATGTTGAGTTTCAGTCTTGCTTTTATCTCATTTCTTAGTATTCTCCCATTCTTCCCTTCTGCGATGAAAAATTTGCCATGTGCCATTCATCCTACAATATTCTTTGTAATTTTTACAGTGAGTGGCTTTCAGTGCCTTGAGCCCCAGAGGAGAATTTAAACCTTAGACTTTTCAAATAATACAAAATTGTTCAGACTTCTGCTGGCTGATAGATTTGGACTAAATATATTTTGAATAATGAGATGAACAAAAATATTTTAGAGGTCACAGCTGAAATGTTAGGCTTTAGATCTGAAACGTCCTCCCCAGTTGCATATTTCAGAGGAGTCTTTCAAAAGAGACCAGAAGATAAGGTGGCTACACTCACCAGTGAATAAGTGCACTGTGAGTCCACAGCTGAATGTGGCCGTAGAAGCGTCCCAGGTGGGGCACCTGTGTCACCGGGAACATCACATGGAAGGGTAATAACTGCCCCATGCTCTTCTCGCTTCCACTCTCTCACTCTTTGTCTGCTTTCTGGATGCCACAGAGTAAGCAGCATTCCTTTAGCTCTGACTTTTCTGCCTTGCAAACTGGAGCTCATGGACCAAACCCTCCACAGCCATGGGGCGAAAGAGTACCTCCTCCTCCTCCCTTAACTGTGCGTGCTATATATTTTATTCCAGCAGTAGAAAAGTAACCAGTACTGAAGCCCAGTTCAAATATTCCTAACAAGCGTTTTTCTGAATTGCCTTGAAGAACCTTAATTTTAAGAAAAGAGCTCTAATTTACAGTTTTTCTTCTAAAGTGGTGTAGTCAGTGCAGAAATATCACATGTTAAAATGCAGATTTTCAGGTCCCCATCTCGGATTTACACAACCAATCTGAAATTTTCACCGGTTCCCCATAACATTGCTTCTGTGCTTTGAAGGGTTGAAGAACACTGCTCTACATCAGCTGGCTTCTGCGGAGATTTTATCCCTTCGCTCCATGCTTGTTCCGAACACTGTCTGGACACAGTTTTGGTTGTCGCAGCCAGGAAGGTGGCAACGGAGCCTGAGTAAGTAAGTGGAAGCCAGAGGTGCTGTTAATGTCTTGCCATGCATCACATAGCCCTCCACAACAGGGGGCCGTCAAACCAAAGCGGTTAGCAGAATGTGTTGAAAATTCCTTGGCTAGGTGATAGTAATGGATAAGGTGTATTGGTCTAGGGGTCAGCTGACTTTTGAGGTTTAGAAGCAACAGGTGTGGTAGTTATCTGAGTATTGCAATGCATGTTCCATATGCTCAGTCCACAGTTGGACTCTGGGACTTTTATGCTTGGGCTTGAATCCTGTATGTTTCCCTTAAGTGTTAAGTCATCTCAAGCAACTAAGAAAATAGAGACCCTGCAAAAGCAGGCTTTATGCAAAGCTTGCTATTTTAAAAGTAAGCCTCCAGCACTTGTATTTAGCAAAGACTCAAAGGCAGACAGGGCATGGGAATGCTTTGTAGGGGAAAAAGAAGAAAGTTTGGTTGGAAACTGTTAGCTTGCATGGGCCTGGGGCAGGCTAACTGGAAATGGCGCCATCTATGGGATTAGTTGGGGTACACTCGTATTTGACTTTGCACCCTAAATTGAAAAGTGAAGACGAGAGTTTTGGAAGCTCTCGATTTTTAGTTGAAATAAACCAGACACACATGTGTAAATATCGTATAGTCTCCCTAGTATAACAAGCGAAAAGCAGAAATACAAAAGGAAATGTATAACAAGTAAAATCAATTGAGTCAGATAAGGCAAAGTGAATGGCATAAGCTGCAGGATACTAATCAGCTTTTCTTCTGGATGGTTAACAACCTAAGATCCCAAGTCAGAGTTGA
>PVKA01012850.1:0-32395 GCA_004027165.1 Ctenomys sociabilis
GGAAAGAATATAATATCAAATAGGATGCTCTTTCTTCCACCCCAGAGACTTTGCTGAATTAATCATTTCTCTTGATTACTTCTGGCCTCAGGCTTGTCATGCATTTCAGAGAGACGAGTAGGATTTCATACAGAAGTAATCATGGAAGGGTAATGGGTGCCACACATGGCTTCAGGAACAGTTCAGAGGTGTATACTGAACATGGGAGGATGGAGAGAATAGACACTCCCCAATGTGTCACAACTCAACTGAGCTGATGTGCTCAGTTTTTTACTCTGAGGACAACGATATCCAAGACAGAACTTCCTTTTATTTATTTACTGATGACATATGCTACTTAGGTGGAATATCATGAGGTGGGCTGCTCCCCTCTGCTTCATGTATGCCTACATTTAGTGTAGTTTCTGCTGTTACCTGTAAACAGAGTGCTCATCACGGCCAAGGAATCCTTGCTTCCAGTATGAGATGGGGCCATTTAGATTATACAGTGCAAGTATTTCTGATTAGTGTGTTAATTGCTTGGAAACTGCAGGCATTCTAGTGCTTTGTTGGGTTTGTTTTTATCCTGTGTATTTATTAACTCACTAAGTCACAGCTGTTACTTCTGCATCTTGTGTTTGATCTTTTCACCTTTGTTTCATTGTGCTCTTTCATGTTTTAAAATCCTCCAGATTGTGAAAATTCTATTTTTAATTAATAGGAACTGAAATATTTATATGCTGCTGGTTTCTCCTTACTGCTCTGAAGTACGTTAACCTATAAGGCTGAATTCCTCTATTTAGAAGAACGCACAAGACAGGGTTCATTTACCCAGACTTAAAGATAAAGTTATTTTTACTCTCTAAAAAATACTTGAAAGTACTTAAAAAAAACTCATCTTTGAAAAAAATATTGGATAGGCCTACTGACAGGCAAATCTCTTCTTTCTAATAAACAATTCCATGCTATTTATGCTGGCATTTTGTATTAGCATTTTTCAAATATTCAGTATATTGTCATTAGCACTGTCATCCCACTATACAATAGACCTCTTGAACTTATTTCTCCTCTCTAACCACAAATTTACACCCTTTTACTAACATGTTTTAAAAATCTTCTCCCTCCTATCTACCCTACCTCTCATAACCGCTATTCCATTCTCTACTTCTATGAGATAGACTTCTTTAGCTTCCAGGAGTGAGTGAAACTATGCAGTATTTATCTTTCTCTGCCTGGTTTCACATCACTAATCATTAGGGAAATGCAAATCAAAGTCGCAATGAGACATTATCTCATTGTTTTGAAATGGCTATTATGGAAAAGCTGGCAAAGATTTGAGAGAAGCGAACTCTTGCCCACTGTGGGTAGGAATGTAAATTAGTACAGCCATTATGAAAAATTCATGGAAGTTCCTCAAAAAATGAAAATTACAACTACCATATGATTCAGCAATCATACTTCTGGGTATATCTCCGAAGGAAATGAAATCAGGACGTTGAAGAGATAGCTGCATTACATGTTCATTGCAGCTCTGTTCACAGTAGTGATGATACAAAACCAACCTAAGAGTCTAGCAGTAGGTGAATAGAAAAAGAAAATGTGGTATGTATGCACAATGGGATAATAGTCTGTTTTAAATAAGAAGAAAATCTTATCACTCGTGAAAACATGGATAAACTAGGAAGTTATTATGTTGAGTAAAATAAACCAGGCTTTTCATTTTTCTAATGTTTCCTGGTAAAATGTTTTCCCTCAATTGCATAATAAACACAGATCTTAAGTGTACAGTTGGATACTCTGGGAATTGTTTCTGTAAATGTGACAACACTGAAAACAAGGAATAGAATATTGCCATAATCCGGGAGTTTCATCATGCCCTTTTCTAGTGAATTGCCCTCATTGTTGCCTCAGAGGCAAGTTCTTTCTGATTTTTATCACCATGGTTTAGGATTACATAATCCTAGACTTCATATAAATGGAATCCTACAGCAACAGGTTTTGTGTGTGTGTGTGTGTGTGTGTGTGTGTGTGTGTGGTGTATTTTCCTTAGCATATGTGTGAAATTTATCCATATTGTTCCTGCTTTTTATGGAGTGTATTCTATTACATTAAAATACAATTTGTTGGGGCTGGGGAGATGGCTCAGTGGAATAAGCACTTCCCTAGCAAGTGCAAGGACCCCCCCGGTTCCACTAAAAACAAAAAAATACAGTTTGTTTATCCAGTTTCCCAATGATTATATTGTTACATATTTAATATTATGTGTGAAAACAAGTATATGAATCTTTTTATAGATATGTTTTCATACACCTGGGTTAGAATGGCATGAATAGGTTGTAAATAAATTATATAAAATTTCCAGGGCTGGCAAGATAGCTCAGCGGTCTAAAGCGCCTGCTTTGGCAAGCTTAGGCAAAGCCCTCAGGGACTGCGGTTCGATCCCCAGCACCACATGCCATGCCAGCCCCTTCCCCAGGGCGGGTTGAGCTGACCCCGCCCCACCACAAAAAAAAAAAAAAAGAGTCCGTGATGTGTAGCGAGACACTGTAATAAATAAATAAATTTAAAAAAATAAAATAAAATAAAATTTCCAAAAATTTCTGCAAGGTAGCTCCACTTTATAATCAATATCAATATGTGAGAATTTCAGTTGCTTTCCATTTTTGAACTTTAAGTTTTAAAATTTTAAGCATTTTTGTGAGTATGAAATACTTTTTATTATAGTTTAGTTTGTATGTTTCTGGTGACTAATCATACTGAGCAACTTTTCCTGTTATTATTACACATTCTTATGTCTTTTTATGAGGCTGTTTCTTTTTAAAATGAGGCTGTTCAACATTCTGATTTTTAATTTATACTAATTCTTTATGAAATCTGTCATAATTATAAAGGAGATGGATCATTTTTCAGCTATATATACTACAAATTATTCCCCCAGTTGGCAATTTTTCCCCTTGTGTTTTGATGTACAGAATACTTTAATTTTTTATATTTTATTGAGAAACAAATGGCAATGAGACAGTTTCAAAGCAAGTTAGTAGGACAGTTACAATAATTACTACATTGCATATTGTTGTCTTTGTAGTGGTTATTTATAGTACAAGATGCAGACATGATATCCTGTCCAAACACTATTAGTACAAATCTTTCTTCTCATTGAATTAAGAGAAAGTAGGTGTGTATCTATACTAACTAAAGGATCTACAAACTGCAGTACGGGGTTTCAGGGTAAAAGCTTAGGGGATTTGACTGACCTTGTCAGATATACAGAAGTGATATTTCTTGTTATATAGATCTTGCTTTATCTTGGTCTTAACCATCCAGCAGAAAAGTATAAAAATGAGGTATTAATCTGCTGAGTTGTAAAAGACACAAATCAACAACTTTTGACTTTGCCACTCCTACAAATAACCCACTACTATTATAGACTACTGGACTGTGTTGGATTATTTTGCTGAATTTATGTACCTACAATATTTAAATGGCAGAATATTTTAATTTTGATGAGGTCAAATTTATCATATTTTCTCTTTTATGGTTAGTGCTTTCTGTCTTACTCTGGATATGAACATATGTTTTAGATGGTTTCTACTCTAGTTTTAATACTTAGTTTTATAAACCATCTCATTTTCTATATAGTGTGAAGTAGGGGTCAAGATTTTAATTTTAGTACTTGGAAAATATTTTCCTAATTGAGTTGAACTATTATTTTATAATGTTTTATTTTTACTTTCCAATTATTTGTTGCTATTTTAAAAATGCAATAAGTATTGTATTACTTACATAATTTTATTTGAAACTATAGTAGCATTTGCTTTTATAAAAACTGGTTTTTCTGGTATTTTCTTTATTATCATCTGAGAATGATAATAGTTTTGCTTTGTTTTTTTTTTTTTTGTTCGTTTGTTTTTCTTTTTCTGTAGTTTATTGAAGGGTCCACATGGTGCTCATGATCTCATTAATAGATCAGACTCATTGTGATCTGCCTGTTTACAGCCTCCCAAGAGCTGGGATTACAGGCACGTGCAACAGTTTTGCTTTGCATTTGTAATCTTTATGCCTTTTGCTTCTTTTTCTTGACTACTGTGACTATAGTGAAATGTTATGTTAAAGTGGTAAAATCAAAAATCTTTGTCTTAGTCCTAACTTTGGGAGAAAATGTTCAATATTTTAACTGTAACTATAAAATAAACTACTAATTTTTTTTCCAGATTTGTTCTGGGGTGGTCAGATAGATCAACAGACTAAAATACCTGCTAAGGCAGGGTACAGGGTTCACAGGGTCCAGAGTTTGACCCCTAGTACGATGGCCCTGCCCCCGGGGCAGGCTGAGAGAGTGATTGAGACTGGGTATGGTGACATGTGCCTGTAATTCCAGTGATTGGGAGGCTGAAAATAGGAAAATCACTATGAGTCAGATCTATGTAGTGAGATCTTGTAGACTCTGTAGATGCTGTACTAAATACATAAATTAATAAAAAAAAGGTTTAATCTATCCCTAGTTTGCTGAAAGTTGTCAATATGTACATTTTTTCAATATCTATGTGAAAATAATATGATTATCCACCTTTTTCCTATGATGTAATTACCTTCTTTTATTTTGAATGTTAATCCAATTTTATGTAACACTCTGCTAAGCTTTGACTTTCCTTATTTCAGAGTGTGCAGGTAGAGCTTCTGCTAGTGCTGCTCCAATTTGATTATTATGTTTTATATTTTCATAATAGTGTTTAATGTAATAAATACTTCAGTGTTGAGAATTGAACCTAGAATCTCACCACTGCTAGACCAGTGTTGTACCCCTGAAGTATCCCCATCCCCAAAACACATTTTGTGGTCATGGTTATTTTTGTCATTTCTGGGAGAAAACATGCAACACCCACAATTTAAAGGAGAAAAAAAAATTATTGTTCAGTTTGTAGAGGTTTCAGTTCACAGTTGCCTGGCTCTAACACAGGATAGCATGGTAGAGGGAGATGGCAGAGGAGAAAGAGTTGATAGCAAGACAGGCAGAAGGCAGCAAACAGCTAGCCAACCTTCTTTTCTGTTTCTGTCCTTTTCTATTCCATTCAGGCTATAAGCCTATTGATTGGTGTCACGCCCACCCACTGTGGGTCTTCCATTATCTATACCCAGAGCTATGTTAAATCAATTTAGCCAGCACACCCCCTGATCCCAATTTCACACATTTTAGAACCAGCCTCTGCCAAAAAGCCTGCCTGAAGAACTTTGACAGACTCTGAGCAGCCTGTGAGACTTTGGTAAGCTCTGACCTTCCTTAGTCCCCAGCCTGCAGGCATAGATCTTCTGCTGGTGCCCCTCCATACTTGTAAACTCTTAGAAGAACTCTAAGTGATGTGCGAAATGCAGGAGAGCTGCTATCTGTGGGCCCAAGCATGACCAGGCATGGAGCTTTCTGGGCACCATTTAAGAATTTTGGTGGTCTCTGGGAAACCTGTGGGACTCTGCTAAGCTTTGACCTTCCTTAGCTCAGAGTGTGCAGACATAGAGCTTCTGCTGGTGCTGCTCCAAACTTCTAAGAATGTAGGAGAACCCCGAGTGGCCTGTGGAACACAAGAGAGCTATGATCTGTGGGCCCAGCATGAGCAGTCACGAAGCTTTCCTGAAACCAATTAAGAACTTTGGCAGACTCTGGGAAGTCTGTGAGATTCTATCTGGGTGATTACGGGGAGCTTCAAAAATGCCAAAACACAGGAGCAAAAAGGAATCTTAATACTCCAGCCCACAGAGAACAAATCTAGGAGACAAAGACATACAAGAGCTTGGAAATCACAAACATGAAATTTCTGAAATGATAGCAAATGAAGTAAAGAAACAAGTCTATCAGGGTATAGAAGAAATAAGATCAGAAATAATCTCTCAGATCCAAAAACAAAGAACAACTATGAAAGGATTGCACAGAACAGCTAAAGAAGACAGACAGAAAATTAGAGAATAGAGAAATGATGGAAACACTGATTGAACAATACAGGAAAGAATTAGAGTGCATGTAACAGGTTCAAACAAATATCCAGGATATTAAGAACTCCATTGAAAGCTGGTAACACTGCTTAAATGAAACTGAAGATAGACTTTCAGACCTTGAAGACACTGTTGTAGCTAATTAATGTGAAATAAAAATGTAATAAAACTAGTAGAAGACCAGGAAATAACAATTTAGCAGCTACAAGATTATGCAAAAAAAAAAAATAAAAAGAATAATAGGTGTCAATGAAGCAGCGGGATACAGCACAAATGACATAAAAAAACTACTTGCAGAAGTAACAGCAGGAAATTTTCCAAACATGAGAAAAGAACCTGACATACAGATAAGTGAGCATATAGAACTTCACATAGCCATAATCACAATACATCTACAGCTAGACACATAATAATCAAGATCTCAGAAATACAGCAAAAGAACAGAATATTAAAAACTGCTAGAGAAGAAACAGAACAATTACTTACAATGTAAAGCCCATGACAATCTCAGGAGATTTCACAAACTGTCAAATCAAGAAAAGTTTGCAGTAAAGTATTTCAGGCCTTGAAAGAAAATGACTTCCAACTCAGATTGATGCACCCTGAAAAACTATCTATCAAATTGAATGGTGAAATAAGATCCTTCCATGGCAAATAACAATTAAAAAGATTCATGACCACCAAACCAACACTACAAAGAAAACTGACAGATATTCTAGAAAGAGACTGTTTCAGAACTAAACCAAAGTGGTGAAGAAATTAACTTGGTAGACCTTTAAAAACTGTTTCACCCAGCAACAATCACAGCTTCAAGAACAGAAATTAACTACCAAACAGACCACATAATAAAAAAGGTGGTGGTGGGGAGTTTGGGACCTGTAACAGGAAAATTATATGACAAAGACAAGCTCATATGGTTAGAACCATCAGTGTAAGTGACCTTAATTGACCAATCAAAAGAAACAGACTAGCCAAATGGATTATGGAACAAAATCCAACAATATGCTGCATACAAGAATCACATTTAACACGAAAGAATATTCACAGACCAAAAGTCAAAAGATGGAAAATAATTCTCCATGCCACAGGAAATCAGAAAAAAGCTGAGGTAACTATCCCGGTTTCTGACAGCATTAACTTCAAACAAAAAATTATTGAAAGAGATAAAGAAAATCACAATATACTTGATGAGGGAGAACTGCAAGAAGAGATAACAACAATATATATGCACCCAATGTAGGAGCACTGTCCTACATAAGACAAATTTTAACAGACATCCAGTGTGCAATAATACAATAGTAATGAGCAGTTTAACATGCCACTGTCACAAAGAGATAGATCAATTAGACAAAAAAGTTGCAAAGAAATAACAGAACTAAACCAAAGTTGTGAAGAAATTAACTTGGTAGACCTTTAAAGAGTGTTTCACCCGGCAACAGGATATTATCCAAAATAGACCACATACTAGCACACAGAGCTCTCTTAAGTATATGCAAAAGGACTGAAATTATCCCATGCATAATATCTGATCACAGTGAATGAAAACTGGAAATTATCAACAGCAGAAACTACAAGAATACCATAAACACATGAAAATTAAATAACAATGTCCTAAAACAACCACTGGGTCACAAATGAAATTAAAGAAGAAATTTAAATATATTTATTTAAATTAAAAAATATTTATAATTAAGCAAAGATGCAGATGCCACTTACGGAAACCTGTAGGACACCATAAAAGATATCTTAAGGAGAAAATTTATAGTGGTAAATTCACACATTAAGAAAACAGAGCAAGCCTGAATAAATGACCTTATGCTGCACTTCAAGATCCTAGAAAAAGAAAAGCAATCAAGCACAAAGCACAAAGAAGGCAGGAAATTATAAAGACTAGAACAGAAATTAATGCATTAGAGATGAAGAAAACAATACAAAGAATAAATGAATCAGATAGTGGTCTTTGAAAGAATAAATAAAATTGATAAACCCCTAGCTAACTTAATCAAAAAAAAAGGAAAGGAAAAACTCAAATTCATGCAATAAAGAATGAAAAGAGCAAAATCACTACAGACCCTGGAGAATTCAATACATACTTCCAAAAACTTTACTTTCACAGGATAGAAAACATAGAGGAAATGGACAGTTTCCTGGGTACATATGATATGCCAAAGCTTAGTCAAGAAGACATACAAACTCTGAATAACCCAATAGCAGGAAAGAAAATTGAAAATGTAATTAAAAAAAAAAAAACCTGCCAACGAAGAAAAGCCCAGGTCCTGATGGATTCACAGCAGAATTCTATAAGAAATGTAGAGAATATTTAATGCCAAGCTCTTTCAAAATCTTCAATGAAATTGAAAGCATAGAAATTCTGCCAAATTCATTCCTGAAGGCAAGTATTACTCTGATTCCAAAACCAGATAAAGATCCAACTAAAAAAGAGAACTACAAGCCACTCTCGCTAATGAATATAGATGTAGAAATCCTCCATAAAATATTAGCAAACAGAATGCAGCATAAAGAAGACTATATACATCACGATCATGTGAGATTCATTCCAGGAATGCAGGTCTGGTTCAATATATGCAAACCCACAAATGCAATACATCACATCAATAGATCCAAAAACAAACACCACATGATCTTCTCAATACATGCAGAAAAAGTTTTTGAGAAAGTCCAACACTCATTCGTGATAAAAAGCCCTACAGAGAATTGGAAAAGATGATCTATGTCTCAACCTGCTAAAAGCTATGTATGAGAAACCAATACTCACATCATATAATTGGGCAAAAATTGAAGGCCGTCACTTTAAAATCAGGAACAAGGCAAGGATATCCACTCTCTTCACCCAGTTCAATATAGTTGTGGAAACATTAGCCAGAGCAATTAGACGAGAGAGAGAATTAAAAGAAATAACGATGGAAAAAAAAAAAGAAGTGAAATTATCATTCTTTGGAGATGACAAGATACTCTACATAGTAGAGTGGATCCCAAATATTCCACCAAGAGTTTTGTAGATTTAAGCACCAAGTCCAGCAAGGTAGCAGAGACCAAAGTCAAACCCAACAATCAGCTGCATTTTGTATATACTAAGAGAATGAACGCACTGAGAGAGAAAAATTAGAGAAACCATGCCTTTCACAATAACATAAAAAAAAAAGAGAAAGAAATACTTAGGAATGAATCTTACAAAGGACATAAAAGATTTATACAGTGAAAATTATTGTACTCTAAGAGATTGAAGACAATTTGAGAAAATGGAAAAATTCTCTATCTCCTGGATAGAGAATGAATATCGTGAAAATGACCATACTCCCAAAATTGCTATACAGGTTCAATGCAATACTGATGAAAATGCCATTAGTATATCTCACGGAGCTAGAGAAAACTTTCCTGAAATTCATTTGGAACCAGATGAAACTCAGAATACCAAAAGCAATCCTGGGAAACAAAAGAAACAGGAGAAGTATCAAATCCCTGACCTGAAATTATACTATAAAGCTACTGTGATAAAATCAGCATGGTGCTGGAATAAACACAGGACTGATGATCACTAGAATAGAATAGAACATGAAGAGACAACTGGAAACACACTCAGCCATCTTATCTTTGATAAAGGGGCCAAACCGGCTCACTGGAAGAAAGGTGGCCTCTTTACAAAATGATGCTGGAAAAACTGGCTTTGTACATGCCAAAGGCTAAAGCTAGACTCATGCCTGTCACCATGAACAAAGCTACAGTCAAAATGGATAAAAATTTAATCTCCTCTATTTTTTTTATCACTGTCTTATTTAGAAGCAATTATTAATAATTTTATTGCAAAGTTTTTTTACATTGGGTTTCCTCTGTAAGTTTCTATATTTGATTCTTTTTTTATTGAAGAACAAATAGCAATGAGACAGTTTTAAATAAATTAATAGGACACATTCAATAATTAACACATTGCAAACTATTTTTGTAATGGTTTGTTATCGTACAAGGTGCATACATGATATTATACTTACAGACAGTACTATAGCAGATGTCTCTAATCAGTGACTTAAAAGAATGTAGCTGTGTACTTACCTTATTTTTTAAAGCTAAATTATATCACGGTTTCAATAATTAAGACTTTCTACCTTGTTATCTTCCTATAGTTGTCCATAGTACTAGAAATCGACATCCTATCTTGTTGAACCACTATTAGGGCAAATCTTGCTTCTCATAGAATTATGCAGAAGCACTGCATATTTATCCAAACTACTGTTTACACAAACACAGCATGGTTCTTCATTTGTATCCCCCTTTTTTTCTCTAGACCTGTCAAAAATGGGCACACCATTGTCATTAAATCATTATAGGTGCCTGAACTCGTTGACACAGTCCAACACAGACCAGCAGTCCATAATAATAGTGAGTTATCTGAAGAAGTTGTTGACTATAGCCATTTACAGCACAACCTATTATTATGGCCCCACATTATATACCTCATTTTTATATTTTTCTGCTGGATGGTTAAGACCGAGATAGAGCAAGACCTATATGACAAAAATGTAGCTTTTGTATCTGATGAGGTCAGTAAAGTCTCCTCAGGACTTATCTTGTAATCCTCTTGTAGATCCTTTGTCTGTGTCAGCCATGAGTATGAGTCATGGCCATTGCTTGACCAGTTTGTTCTCTGTGGAAGCCTGAAAGTTTTCTCTCCATGTGACTCTTCCCAGGCACACTATAGATCATCAGTCTCCTTCCTCTATGGCTTCATAATCTCCTTGATCAGAAAATTTGAGGCACAAATGAGTTTCATGATGTTACACTACAGGTTCTCCTATGTCCTGAGTCTTTGCTGACATTGAAAGGCTAGGGCCAAAATGTTGGCTGAACTTGCAGCCTCCCTACTGCTCCAATTTTTGATCTGTGAACTTAGATTGTTAACCATCCAGAAGAAAAGCTGCAGCATATGCCATTCAGTTTGCTCTAACTATCTGACTCAATTCTTTTTAGTTGTTGTAAATTTCTATTACTATTTCTTCTTTTGACATACTCAGGAGACTATATGATACTTGCATATTTTTGTCTGGTTTATTTCACTTATGAGTATATGTTCAAGTGGCATCCACTTCAATATAAATGCTTCAAGTTTATCATTCTTTATAGCTGAATAATACTCCATTATATAGAGTATAATGGAGTATATCTTTTCAACCATTCCTCATGTGACGAACATCTTGGCTGTTTCCAAGATTTTGCTATCACAAATTGTGCTGCTATAAACATAGGTACACATATATCATTATGATATAATGTTTTCAGTTCTCTGGGAAAATTCCCAGTAGGGGATAGCCAGCTTGAATGGGGTTTCTAGTCCTATTGTTTTGAGGAGTCGCCACACTGACCTCCACAATGGTTGTACCAGTCTACATTCCCACCAGCAGTGGAGAAGTGTTCCCTTTTCCCACAATCTCTCCAACATTTGTTGTTGGTTGATTTCCTTATGATAGCCATTCTTTCTGGAGTGAGATGGTATCTCAGTGTTGTTCTAATTTGCATTTCATGGATGGCTAGCAATGTGGATCATTTTTTCATATATTTATTCACTTCTTTAATTTCATCCTCTGAGAAGTGTGTATTCATCTGACATCCCCATTTCTCAATTGGGTCTTTAAATTTGAGGGCCCTAATATATCTTAGTGCTTTGTATATTCTAGAGAGCAGATCTTTATCTAATTGCTTATTAGGATATTTTCAAAATTTATGTGTTGTCTTTTCACTTTGTTGACAATTTCTTTTGACATGGAGAAACTCCTCAAGAAGAGTTGATTCCAGTTGTTGATTCTTTCAAGTGTTTCCCATGGGAATACATGTTTGTCCATGAACTCTTTGCCTACCCCTATGTCTTCAAGAGTTCTTCCTACTTTCTTTTCCAGGAGGTTGAGTGTTTCTGTTTTAATGTTTATATCTTTAACCCATTTTGACTACAGCTTAGTGCACGTCGATAGAGCTGGGTCAAATTTTAGTTTTCAGCATGTAGAAAGCCAGTTTTTCCAGCACCATTTGTGAAAGAGCCTATCTTTCTTTCATTTCAGTAAGCTTGTTTGGCCCCTTTATCAAAGATCAGGTGACTAAGTGTGCTTGTAGAGGCCTCTGTGTCTTCTAATCTATTCCATTGATTCTCAGGTTTATTTTGTTGCCAGTACCATGTTGATTTTATCACAGTGGCTTTGTAGTATAATTTCAAGTCAGGAACTGTGATGCCTCCTGCCTTGTCTTTGTTGGCCAGGATTGCCTTTGCTGTTCTACGTCTTTTCTGCTACCAAATAAATTTTAGGAATGATTTCTGTCGGTCTGGAAGGTATGTTGGTGGCAGTTTGATAGGGATTGCATTAAATCTGCACAGCAGTTTTGGGAGTATGGCCATCTTCACGATGTTGGTTCTTCCTATCCAGGAGCATGGAATACTTTTCCATGTTCTCAAATCCTCTATAATCTATTTCTTAGGGTGTTGTGAAAAGATCTTTGACTTCCTTGGTTGAGTGTATTCCAAGGTATTTCATTTTCCTCAGTGCTATTGTAAAAGGTATTGTTTCTATAGTTTCCCTCTCAGTGTGTTTCATATCTGTGTAGAGGAATGCTATTGACTTTTGGGTATTTGTATCCTGCTATGGTACTGAATTTCTCTATCAATTCTAGTAGCTTCTTGGTGGAATTTTTTTGACCTTTCAAGTAAAGTATCATGTCATCTGCAAATAGTGATGACTTAACTTCTTCTTTACCCATTCTTATTCCTTTTATTTCTCCCTTTTGTCTAATGGTTGTTGCTAATGATTTCAAAACTGTTGAGTAGGAATGGTGATAGAGGACATCCTTGTCTTGTACCTGAACTGAGAGTAAAAGATTTCACTTTTTCCCCTTTTATAATTATGTTAGCTGTTGGGTTGCCATAGATGGCTTTTGTCAAGTTGAGCTAGGGACCATCTATTCCAATTTTCTATAGGACTTTGAAGATGAATGAGTGTTGGACTTTGTCAAAAGCTTTCTCTGCATCAATTGAGATGATCATATGGTTTTTAGATTTCAGTCTATTAATATAGTGTATTACATTTATAGATTTTCAAATATCAAACCATCCTTGCATCCCTGGGATGAATCCTACCTGGTCATGGTGTATGATCCTCTTGATGATTTGATGTATTCTATTGCCAGGATTTTATTGAGTATTTTTGCATCTATGTTCATGAGGGAGATTGGCCTGTAGTTCTCCTTTTTGGTTGTGTCTTTCCCTGGTTTTGGAATCAGTATTATACTTGCCTCCAGAAATGATTTTGAGAGGAGTGTTTCCTTTTCAATTTCATTGAAGAGTTTGTGGAGTGTGGGGATTCTGCTGTGAATTCTACAAGAAATTTATAGAAGATATAAAGGACCTGGGCTTTTCTTTTTCGGTAGGCTTTTTAATTACGTTTCATATTTCGTTGGCTGTTATTGGCTTATTGAGAGTTGTTATATCCTCTTGATTCAATTTTGGTAATTTGTACCTTTCGAGGAATCTGTCCATTTCTTCTGTGTCTTCTATTCTGTGAGTGTAAAGGTTCTCAAAGTAATTATTGATAATCCTCTGAATTTCCACTGAGTCTGTGGAGATTTCACCCTTTTCATTCCTTATTACTTGTATTTCAGTTTTTGTTTCCTCTTTTTGATGAGTTTGGCTAGAGACTTATCAACTTTATTTAGTCTTTCAAAGAACCAGCTTTTTGATTTGTGGATTCTTTGAACTGTTTTCTTCATCTCAATTGAATTAATTTCTGTTCTAATCTTTATGATTTCTTCTGTCTTTGTCCTCTGGGTTTGGCTTGCTCTTCTGTTTCTAGATTTTGGAGGTGCAACATTAGGGTGTTGAAGCCTGAAATTGCATTTTTCAACTTGTCTTTGATATTTTGTATAGCACTGACCTCTGTCCTTTGGTGTAGGGCTTTGGTGTATTTATAACTTAAGCGCATAATGAGATTTGGGTGCCAGTCTATTAAGTTTGAGATTGTCCAGTTATGCCTGGCCTGGATCTAGCTGTTGTGTTCAGTTCCTCTTTGCTGCAGCTCTTCTGGTACAACTGTGAGCCTGTGGTTCCCTTGTTTGTTCCCTGCTCAGTTGAGCACTGGGAAGTGCAGGAGCTCTCTCTCACTCTCACCAGGCTGGGCAGTAGTGGATCGAGTGCTGCGAGGGTCTCCAAAAGTTCTCATTCCCATGGTGGGCTTGGGGGCAGGGGCTCCAGAGAGTTGCCAGGTAGGCCTGTCTGTAGTGTCTCAGACAGGTCTCTGTCTAGGATGTCTTGGGGCCTGAAGCTCTGGATGGTGCAGAGCACGCAGAAAGAATCCAGTGCCTCTCCCTCAGACTCACCACACACTCACTGAACCCGGATTCTGAGGGAGTTGGGAAAATTCCCACTCACTCAGTGGGCTTTTGTGCAGGGGCTCTGGGAAATTGCCAGCAAGTCAGCCCTGGGTGTCTCAGGCCTGTCACTCACTCCTGTATTTGATTCTTTACTTCAGATGCTATAAATTTAGAGATTTCTTTTTTTATTTCAGAAATTAATTCTTCTCTGAGTTCCTCTATACCTTTCTGCTGTTGTTTCTTTACTTGTGACACTATTGATTCATAGATTTTACCTGAACTAGTGTCCTCTGTACTTGTTCTGAGTGGGCAGTGGATTTCCTCCATATGTTTCTGTATTTGATTCTTTCCTTCAGATGGTATGAATTCAGAGATTCCTTTTTTTATTTCCGAGATTGATTCTGCTTTGATTTCCTCTAGACCTTTTTGCTGTTGTTTCTTTAGTTTTGACACTATTAATTCATGCATTTCAGCTAAGCTAGTGTCCTCTGCACTTGCTCTGGATGGGCTCATGACCTGAGATTGCATTTTTCTCCTTGTCATTATCATTTCATGTAGCAATTTCCTCTGACCTTTGGAGTAGAGATTTGGTACAGTTGTAACCTTAGCACCTACTGAAATTCAGGTGCAGCTCTATTAAATTTGAACTTATCTAGTTATGCCTGGCTTGAGTCTAGCTGTTGTATTCAGCTCCTTCCTGCTGCAGCGCTTGCAAGTGAACCTGTTGTGCCAGCTTGTGGTGCCTCTCTTTTGTGCCCCTGGCCCAGATGGCACAGGAGAATGCAGAAGTTCTCCCACACACTAGAGAGTTCTGGGTTTGGGATGGATCTTGGGGTCTCGAGAGCATCGCAGATGTTCTCTCTCACCGGGTGGGCTTGGGGTCGGGGGCTCCAGAAGGGTGTAGTGGTCCAGAGGGCGCAGTAGAGGGTTTCACTCATGAGGCATGCCTTACTTTTGGTCCAAAGAAGTTCCATGGGTGCAGGGAAGCTGGAAGCTCTCTGACACACTCTCTGGCCCTGATCTTGGCTGGATGTGGCATGCAGGGTGGGCTGTGCTGGTTCTGGAGGGGCGGGGGAGGTCCAGCAGATGCGGGGAAAGGTCTTTCTCACAAGGTGGGCCTGTTCTTTGTCCTGGAAGCGCAGGAGAGAACAGAAGCTCTGGATCAAAAATTTAAATATTAAAACAGAAACACTAAATCTTCTGGAGGAAAAATGTAGGTAGAAATATTAAAGACATAGGGGTAGGTAGAGAGTTCATGGACAAAAACTAAACATACAGTACTTCAAAGAATCAACAACTGGGATCTCATCTTCTTTTTTTCCCTTTTTGAAAAGTTTCTGCCCTTCAAAGCAAATCTCCAACAGAGTAAAAAAGAAAATCTACAAACTGGGAAAAAGTTATAGTCAACTGTCCCTCAGACAAATGCCTTCCATCTAGAATATACAAGGAAAAAAAACAAGCCCCCCTCCCAATTCAAAGACCCAATCCAAATATGGGCATCTGAGATGAATATACACTTCTCAAAGGAAGAAATATAAATGGCAAGTAAATAAGTGAAAAAATGTTCAACATTATTAATCATTTGAAAAATGCAAATTAAAACAACACTGAGATTCATTTGCACAAGAAAGAATGGCTAACATCAAGAAGTGTCTCAGTTACCCTTCTCTTATTACTGGGACAAATACTAGACATGAAAATTGAAGGAAGGAAAGGTCTATTTATCTCATCAATTACTAAGGATTTCAGTTCATACTTGGCTAGCTCCAAGGCAGAGTGGCATAGAGCAGAAAGCATCCAGTTCATGGTGGCAGAACAATGACAATGGCAACAGAGAGAGAATATCTGTCTCTCTGATATTACATTCAGGCTCCATGCCCCAAGCTGGGGGAAGTACACATACCCATAATTCCAACAGTATTAAGACCCATAATCTCAGCCTTGGATTATCTATAATCCCAGTGGATCATGAGTTAATCACAAACTAGATGTCCCCACCCCATGACTGCATGAGACTTTGTGGGAGGGCAAATGGACACAAAGCATAACAAGAAGTCAACCAATAACAAGTGTTGGAGAGGCTTGGAGAAAAGGGACCCTTTTGCAATGTTGGTAGGAGTGCAGACTCATAAAACCACTACCGACATCAGTGTGGAGATTCCTTCAAAAGCTAAGAGTGGAGATCCCATTCAAGCCAGGTATTTCTCTCCTGTGTATTTTTCTAAAAGAACAGAAAACCTCATACCAGAGAGATATATGTGCAACCATATTTATAGCAATGTAATTTGTCATAACTAAATCCTGGAAACAACCCAAATGTTCATCAATTGAAGAATGGATAAGGAAGATACAGTATTTTTACACAGTAACATATTATCAGCTATAAAACAGGATAAATTGAATCTTTTGTTGGTAAATTATGCAACTACAGAACATACTCTTATGGGAGATAAATCAGATCTGCATGTGCAAACCTAGTATTGTTTCCTTAGTGTGAATACCTGAAAGAGAGCAATGGAATCTGAAGGGTACAATAGACACTAGTAAACAGAATGAACTTACTCAAAAGGAAAGAGTTACTGAGTTGAGAAGGACAGGAGAGGAAGTGGGGAAAACAGTTATATCTATGTACGCAGCAGGATGGTTCTGACAACTACTGTGCCATTGGTGGTTTATGAAGAAAGCAGTTAATGTTTTAATTTGTTTTATCTCCTTTTCTTAATTGTTTTTCCTTTTTCTCTTCTTAATTTCTTTCATCTTTTCTTTCTTCTTCCAATTTTACATGCATATATCTGGTAATATGAATAACTGGTTGGAAGAAAACACTATGTATTAAAAAAATACTGTGAAATTCATATTACTGTATGTGAAATTCTTTAACACTTGTAATTTTTTCTGTTTTGGTTGTAATTTGTACTCTGTTTAAAAAGTAAAAAATAGCTCTACCTTTGAGCGTGTAAGACTTCTGGGGACATCTAGAAGCCAGTATATTACAATGGTAAATACACAGGTCAGATGTAAAAGAAATGAAAAATGATGCATGGGCTAGGATTTAGAATGATATTAACAGAAGTAGGAAAGATTTAGCACATGATTTGAAGAAAGCTGAGCCACTCCTGAGCCCTCACCACTGACAGACTGTTTAGATTAGTATTAATTCAGCCTAAATGAAAGACTTCGGATATTCTGCAGGATTTTGTGTGTGCTTCATAGGCTACCAATGAAGAAACTTTAAAAATTTTCTCCCCGCCACTATTAACCATTTAACTGGGAATATTTGAAATTCTTGCCAAATCTGGATTAACATTTTAGTGAGGTATAAAATACATATGCTGAATTCTAAAATTAGAAATCAGAGTGGGTATGTAAAAAAGCAGAGCTAAATAACTCAAAAATATATTGAGTTCCAACAAAAATAGATGAGGAATAAAAAATTTTCAGAGGTAGATATTCAAAAATATTTTCATTATTGAGCATTGAACAATTTATTTCTACTGTAGAGTATATATTGCATGTATTCCTTATGGAAATGCTGTAAGGTAGTTTTTTTTTGTTTTTGTTTTTTTTTTTTTTTTTTACTTACTGTGTGGGCCTGAGACTGAGCAGGTTTGAATAATTTTCTCAGTGTGACACAGCCATTGGCTGGAATAACTTTGATTTGCTAACTTGCAATTAATGCTAATTAGCTCCTTGGAGAGAAGACAATCAAGGTTGTGTATTTGTATTTCTGAGGGATGAAATTTGAGAGAATAACTATGGATTAGAAAGACAAAGAAGAGCAGAACACAGATGACCAGGTTTGTAGCCTAAAGAAGAAAACTAGGGAAGTTATGCCTAATTTAGAGATTTGCATAAAAAATCATGTGAGATTAGGCAAAATAGAAAGATAAAACATAATAAAAATAAGTTTAGATGAAACAAATTTGAAAGGAGCAAAAGTTGAAAAAGAAGTCAATGGGCTCCATCAATCCACGTCTAGTCCCTGATAAATTAAAATTTCCCAAAAAGCTTTCCTGAAAGGCTACTATACACTCTGGGTGGGAATGTAAATTAGTACTGCCTCTGTGGAAAAAAGTGGTGGTTCCTCACAATACTAAAAGTAGGACTACCAAATGATCCAGGTAGAACTTTTTTCCACACATGAAGGAGTTATGGTGAACCCACCTTGAGATTACCTGTGTACTGTGGGACAATTCACAATAGCCAGGATAGGGAACAGCCTGAGTGCTCATCACTGAATGACTGGAAATATAAGTAAAATTCAGCTATACATAAGAACTAAATTATATTATTTGCAGGAAAATAGATAGAGCTAGAGTTCACAAGAGGCAAAGTACAAAGACTCAGACAAACACTATATATTTTATCCCAAGTGGAATCTTGGGAGAATAGAAAAGGATGTCATGAAGGAGAAGTAGAACTATTAGAGAAGAACAGGAGCATCAGGGGAAGAAGCTGGGGGAGAGCAGGGGAGAGAAATAGAGATGCATAGATATGATCGACATATATTATATGATGTATAAAATGTCACATTGGGGCCCATGGCTCTGCATAATAATATGCACTAGTAAATGACTAGGACCCACACAGCAGGAAAACATTCATGGCTTTCCTTAATATGGAGTGAATTTCTCATTACTAAGTCAATCTAAAAACAATTAAATCAAAGGAAAAGTATAGATGTTCCTGGATTTATAATGGGGTTATATCCTGATAAACCCTTGTAAGTTTAAAATACCGAAAGTTAACAATCCACTGAATACCCAGACTGGGAGCTGTGTCTCAGTGCCATTGTCTTACACCCAAAAGAGTATTCTACTGCGCATGAGTAGCCTGCAAAAATATGAAAATTTGAACATAGTCTTTGGTAAATATGTATTGCTTTTGCACCATTACAAAGCTGAAAAGTTACCATCATACTGTCTCTTATTTTCTAGTAAGATTTCTGTCTGAAGTTTTTAGATCTCATATAAATGATCCATGAAACTCATAGAATTATAAGGAAATTTTTTCTTGTGCGTGACTTTTTCTAAGAATTTTTTTTTCTGGAACCCGGGATTGAACTCAGACCCTTGTGCTTGCCAGGGAAGTGCTTATTCTATGGAGCCATCTCCCCAGCCCTTTTTCTAAGAATTGAATTCTAATCATGCTTCTGTTACACATTCTCTGAATGTACTTTCTGATCTTTAATTTGTCAACCAAGTAAGTATGGTATCTGTCTACTTTTCAAGGATGTAGTAAGGCTCAAACCAAATAAACAATGCCACTGTAATTCTAAAGGTTTTCAATGACCCAGCTTATTATTATAATGGTTATTAAATCATGTGCATTGTGATTTATTTGGTATAAGCCTTTCAGGATCCAGTACTTTTATTTTGTCTTTTTCAGTTACATGTGGCTTTAATAACTTCAGTTTTTACATAGAGTGTTTAGGACTCTTTAAGTGTCCTTATTCATTTGAATCTTAGATATTGCTAACTCTGAGAAGACAATATGCATGTCTCTCATACAAGAACCCCCAGAAGAAAGCCACAGAAGTATAACCTCAAAGAACTTGAATGTGAGAGAAGCCAAAGAAGATCAATGGCAGAGTACTGGTCAAGTGACCTAATTCCAGAAGAGAAAATCCAGAATCCAGAAAGCACTTACTATATACTGAGTGCTGTTAACATCTGTTAATGATTAAAATCACTGTCGATCCTTTTTTAGTCTATTTGTGCTGTGATAACAAAATACTCAAATGGGGGTAACTTATGATGAATAGGAAGTCATTTCCTCAAGAAGTCCATGATTGAAGGTGCTGGCTGTTTGCTCATCTGATGAGGCCACTGTGAAATTCTAGGATTAAACTTAGGTGCGGTATCTTCTAGAGAGGAGGACTATTACATCCTCACATGGCAGAAGGCAAATGGGCCAAAAACAAAGTAACTCCTCTGTCAAGCTGCTTTGTCAGGGCGCCAGTTTCATCCCTCTAAGGGTCCCACCTGCTGCATGGCTTGTTTGCACTTTCTACATATTAAAGCAAATCTCATTTCTTTTCTCAAATGTAAAGTGCAGTTCTCATTATTTTGTACCCAAATTACTACTGACAGCAATAGACTATTAATATTGTGTTTTCCTTTTGTACTATTCAGGTTTATATTCCACATGCACAAAATTATCATTGGGTACATTTTTTGGCATGTTGTTTTTGCTAAAGCATCTCATAAACTGTCTGAATAAGAATGAATAGATGTAAAAATTGTGTGAAAAAATTTTCCATGAACAATAAAATGTCCAGAAAGTAGAGTTGCCATTATTGCTTTAAGTATCATATGTGGCAGACTAGAATTTGAAATCTAATCTTCTAGCTTCTAAGTGAATAAAGTAAAAAATCTTTACTCTCTGCCTCTAAATTTAAAGGAGTCTATTTGACTAACCAATGAGTGGTATACTTTGTTATGAATCTGAAGCTAATTATTTTAGTTTCCTACTCTCACCTGTTCTAAAATTCTGGAGCTAATATATGAAAGTACCACAGCACATGTCATCATTGATTTTTTTTGTGGTACCAGGGATTGAACTCAGGCCCTTGCGCTTGCCAGGGAAGCGCTTATTCCACTGAGCCATCTCCCCAGTCCTCATCATTGATTTATTCATTCTTACACTAACCATAGTTGAGAATATACCATATCCTGGGCATCCTAAGTGGTGATTTGAATATAAAAATGACTCAAGTAGGGATTACACCTTAAAGACCTCTGAATCAATGTGCTATAAGCAGAAATTTCAGAACTGCATTGATAGGGCTCATCAGTCGAATGCCCAGGAGTCACCCCCAGCCCACATCCCTTCTCCATCTACATTCACTCCTTACAGTACTCTTGTTTTGTTCCGGAGCTTTGAGTGCAATCGTTATGCCAAGTACTCCTAAATTTGTATCCCTGGCAATGATCACGTTCCCTAACTCCAGGCTTACATGTAGCAGTTAACTCTAAGCCTCAGCAGAATATCCAAAAAGCAATTTAGGATAACGTAGCACTAAACTTTGCATTTCACTTAGCAGTTCAAGCTAAAACATTTGCTCCTGATCTTAATGCCTTTCTTTCTCTCATGTCCCATATCCAACCCATCAGAAAATCCTCTAGGCCAGTGGTTCTCTGAGTGTGGTTCAGGGCCAGTTGGCATCCTCCAGGGCTCTAGCAGGGGGTCTGTGACATCATGACTGTTTTCATAATAGTACAAAGATACTTTACCTTTTTCAACTTTTATTTTCACATGAGTGCTAAGTGGGCTCATATGACATCATAGCTCTGAAGGTTAATGGAGTGTGCATGTGTATAGTATGTATTATAAACACCTCAACATTAATTTTTACTATCTGCATTAAATATGAATAGACCCTATTCCCTTGGATAAAAGGATTATAGTGTTCTCAGTAACTTTTAAGAATGCCAAAGGGTGAGCCAGAAAGATAACTCAGCAGATTAAGCTCCTGCTTTGGCAAGCGCAGGGACCAGGTTCGATCCTCATCCAGAATGCTGTGCCGGCTCCACCTCTGGGGCACACAGAGCCAGCACTGAGTCTGGGCATGGGGGCACGCCTGTAATCCCAGCATTGGGGAAACTGAAAACAGTAGGATTGTTATGAGTAGGCGCTGCACAATGAGACCCTGTGCCAATTACATAAGATGTAAAAACAAAACAAAACAAAAGTGTCAAAGGATCCTAAGCAAAGTTTTGAAAAACTGATACTATATTTAAAATATAGCTTAGTTAGAGCCCAGTTAGGGCCCCTCTTGTCACCTTTCCATTGTTACTCTTGTGTATGCCATTACCATCTTTTACTTGGACTTTTGAGAATCCTTCCCACCTTGTTTGGTGGCATTGGCTACTGTGCTTCATTATCCTTTTGCAATGCAGTAGCCAGTCATGTTTATATTTTCACATAAACTAGATTATGTAGTTCACCGTCTTGCCCTTCTAAAACCTTCCCATCTCACAGTAAAGGTATATGCTGTATCTCTCTCTTTAACCTCTTAAACTATGTCCTGCTACTCTCTACCTAGCTCACTTCACTCCAGTCTTGATACCTTTCCTATATGACTTTGGAGAAGTCAAACAGCTCTTGCCTTATGTTCCTCATATTTACCATGACTTTTCTGGAATATTCTTTTCAGAAAAGAGGAATACAGTTCATTATCATTCTTTCTTCATGTCATTAATTCAGTAACTACCTTTAAAAAGATGTCTTAGTTGACCATTGAATATAAAATAATCACTTCACTCTTTTTCCTTCATAAGATTTTCCACTTTTGAATTAACATTATATTTTGATCCAGTCAGTGACTTTTTTCCAAACTTTAATAGATATTCTATTAGAATGGAAACTGTGGCTTTTACATTTTTAAAACAAGAATCCTTAATTTCAGCACTGGCCTAGTGTCTGGTATGTGATTGGTGTTTATTAATGTGATCTGAATTAACTGAACATAGCTGTGTAAAAAGCAGTGGTGTCCATATGCTGACTACTTTAATCCTCAGAACAACTACATTGTAATGTAGTTACAGTATGAATTTTCTATATGAGGCAAAGGTGCAATAAATATATTTATTATTCTCTGTTGAGAACCAAGTTCTAAATCAATGATGTTAACTGCCTAAAACTGAAAAGCAAGTAATTAGGAGAATCTATAATTTCCCCGATAAGACAGTCTTATTTTAGCATTGTCCTATTTTACTTTGATTGGATTCAGTTTGATGAGGCTTTTTTAAAACAGTTTATTAGACACTCTGAAAAATAAAAGGAAGTGTGTGCTTGTTTAGGATTAGGAGACAAATTAGCGATACTACTTTCTTTCTCTCCCAGAATAAAAACAAATTGAGAGGTGCAATGGAGAAGGTAAATTTAAATCAAATGTCACAATTTTTTAATCATTGATAGGAATGACAAGTGACTGCATGTGCTTGCTGCATTGTTGTCCTTGAATCAGATACATATTCTAGGTAAGTCACTGACTTACCTAGGCAAGCTGCAAGGTGATTTTTTACCACTGGAACACAGAGAACACACTCATTATGCTAACACACGCATTCAGGCCTGGTCTGAAGAGGTTAAAACTAGTGGGAGCCATGATAAGCACATTCAGTTATGTCCCCTAGATTCATTTTACAGCTATACAGCACCAACTCCTGAGGTTTGGTAAAATGAATGAGGACTTGGAGAATAGAGCAAGAATGTCAGTCTAGTGGGATTCCCTTCCTGTGCAAACTCGAGGCCAAAGAATGAAAGTTCAGCCTATGAAAGAATGAAAGATCACTTGGTGAAGTAATAGGAGTGTGTGGAAGATGTGACTCATTGCCAGATGTCAAAACTGCTACCTTCTTTCAAAATTTGCTTCCTTCACTATAATCTCTTCTTTTAGGCCAGAAATCAGAGTCACCCAATATTCCTCCCTTTCCCTCTCTCCTAACATCTAATTAGCCATCAAAGTATGTCAAGTTTTGCTTCCCAAATATTTCTCAAACATTTCCATTTTCCTCACCTCCACTGAAACTGTCTTTATTTTCTTTGACTTTATTATTTAAATAACCTCCATCATGGCTCCCTCACTCTTGTCTGCTTCTAATTTATTTTCTACAGTTTTTCAGTGTTTGTGATATATTATTATTATTATTATTATTATTATTATTATTATTATTATTATTTTATGTCTTGAAGCTACTGCAAAGTTATGGCAAGGTGGGAGATGCTCCATAAAGACCTTTTTCTCCTGGAACTACTTAAAAGTTCCAGAGCCGATGCCTCATCAGCCACAAATTCTTTAGCGTGTTATTTCTTGCAAACATGTACATTTGTCTCTAACAAGAAAACAACCATCAACATCAGATCATTAACTTTGATGTATTACTGCTATTTAATCTTGAGACCCCATTTAAATTTTACCAATTGTTGCAAAACATTTTGTGGTGAAAGGGTCAGCTCAGAATTAAGCATTGCATCTTGTTGTCATTTCTTTTTAATCGCCTGCAGTGTGGAACAAGTCCTTAGTCTTGTCTTGACTTTTAAAACCAGCACGTGTTTGAAGACAGTAGTTCAGAGGTTTTGTAGAATTTCAATTTGAATCTTAATTTGAATTTCTCTAATGTTTACTCAGATTAAATTCAGGAATATGCATCTTCATTGGAGAGATCCAGAAGAGACTCTACATTTTCCTTATTGCATTGTACAGGTGTTGCGCAGTTTTGATTTGTTCTGTTTATAATGATGTTTACCTTCATCAGTTGGTTGAAAAGATATCTTTCAGGCTTTGCTATGATAAAGTTCCTCTTTCTCTTCTGAAATATAAACTTTTTGTGAGGAGTCACTTTGAAATTATTATAATAACCCATTGCCTATAAAATACTCAATTTATTCATTACTTCTTTATCTTTCAGAGAAACATAATTTTCTGTTTTATTCAATGAGTTATATTCTATTACCATCATTCCTATTTGTTTTATTGTTTAAATAACCTGGGACTTCCCAAGGGATTCCTGTTGTGTCTTTGTCATTCTTTGAACACATCTTTACTTTTGGTTTATCTCACCCATGCTTTTGTAGTCCCAGATGTAGAATCAGCCATTCCTCCAAAAAACTTTGTTTCATTTTAGTATAGGATGGTATTTTGATGCCAAAATTTGGTACTAGGTGCTATGTACTCAACACTGTCTGGTCATCACTATTCCTGGGCTTATTGCAGTGGGCAGAGATAAAGCATATATGTTGTACACACACAATATATATATATATATTGTATTATATATATATATATATATATATATATATAATAAATGCACACCCTTGTATTTATTTTTTAATAATATCTTCTACATATCTTGAAAATTATGAATTCATAGAGGTAATGCAATTTCTAGCTAAACACCATGGAATACTTTCCTTGAAAGAGATATGGCTTCATTATTCCTAATGTATTTGTTACTTTAGCAGATGCTGGCTCTTATTTAGGATGATGTGGACACTAGCCTTATCCTAGTTAAGCAGGGGCATTTTATGCTATTCTGTTTCCACATGGATGTCATCTTCACTCTGGCTGGAGTGTGATTTAGCACACAATCCACTACACTCTATTCCAATTCCAGGCTGGCCCCTGGTGGGCTCCCCTCACCATGACAGTGCTTTGACTCCAGTTTGCCCTCCCTGCCAATGTAGATTACCTCTTCACACTGGAAGTATGAGCATAACCCATGAGGGTGTTCTGGTCACCCTGCTTGGACTTAGTATCCTTATCACCCTGCCAGTCTGATCATATTAGTCCCATTTATAAAATCCATGTACAGGATAACATTCAAACTCATTTAGTAAGGCATGGAAATGTCCATTCTTTGCTGGTTGTTATGGTGCACTGCTGTAATCCTAGCAATTAGGCTGAAGCAGAAGGATCAAAAGTTTAAGTTCTACTTGAGCAACTCAGAGTCTGTCTCAAAATTTAACAAAAAGACTAAGGATATAGCTTAGTGCAGAAGTCATGGGTTCAATATGCAATGCTTCAAAAAAAAAAAAAAAAACCCAGGAAGTCCATTCATGTTCTGGCCCAGGTTTTCTTTTTATAACTATAACCCCCACATCTACTCATATTAAACTCATGCTACTCTCTTTCTGAAACTTGTTCTCCTAACTTTTTCATGTAGGCTAGGGTGCATTTCTGTCTTTCTTTATCTTGTTAACTTCTGTTCTTCTTTTGGGATAATATTAAAGCATCAGCAAGAATAGCTCCTTTCTCGTCCTGTCTTCAGTGACATATCCTTATGCACCTCACTCATTTCTCTCATATTATCTGTCTGTGACCTATATATCAGGCTTCATAGTAGGTCCAGGGAATATGATACTGATCAAGACATAAAAAAGGGCTTATCTTGCAGAAAGCATAGAGATGTGGCTTGATAAAAAATGTAGTGAATATTCAACTTTTAAACGTTTATTATGCTAAAAAAGTATTGCCATTAATCTCCCTTAACATACTCCCCTTTGCTTCATATAAACTTACCCAGTTGTTCTTGTCACTTTCTGAAAGCAGTTCTTTGAGCCTTCTTTCATGTCTTTAATTGCACTGTCATGCTTGCCTTGATGACTAAATTGATTCAAAACATTTACCTTTCATGGTCCTTCTGACTTTGAAGGAAGGCCAGAAGTTCACGTCCCAGATGCTGTGAATAAGATAGATGTGGTTACACTCTCATGGTTTTATTTGACAGAAATTGCTCTAAATATTTGATCAGCAAGGAACAGTAACAAATTACTAGGAATGATTACAGTAGAATATATTACAATAAAAAAGACCTTGGCATTAATCCTCCTGCATGATACTCAAAATATTTCTTTCTTGCATTTATCCCATTGCTCTTGACAAAGTCTTAGACTGTAATTTTTTAAAAATAAACATTTATTATATATTTTCATGATGCCTGTGTTCAAGAACCATGTGAAAAATAAAGAATGCTGTAGCTCTAGAATGTGATAAGTGTGGTAGATTAACTAAACAGAGAAAAGAGTAGGGGCCAGTTCTTCATGTTGAGAAGGCCTTTTTGAAGAGGCAGCATTTTGAGCTCACACTTTAAGGAAGAGAAATCACCAACTACAGAGTTGGACGAGAAAATCCCAGGGAAACAGTATAGCAATACAAGGGCCTTCATAAAGAATCAGATCTATAGTACAGGCAGAGACAAAAGGCATTTGCAACTGGATCTGAAAACTGAAGGAAAACGCTAGGAGATGGGACCAGGGAAAGTGGAAGGGCCAGAAAAGTCATGGTAAGATTTGTAGATTTTATTCCATGTGCAATTGAGCAGCTTTAAGCAAGGGTATGTTATGGTTTGAGTGCATCTTTAATAGACCAACCTGACTCCATAATACTGTGCATGAAGGAAACAGGAAGAGGGGAAACAACTGGGAGGTTCCATAGTTGTCCAGAGAAAAAGTGCCGATACTTTTATCAAGGTAGTGCAATGGAGGTCTAGAGAAGAGGAATATCGTGTGGCAGATTCAGTAAGAAAAAGCCACAGTATTTATCATTGCATAGGACTCAGACGATAAGGTGTATTAACTAAGCATGTCTAGGTGTATATATGGTGCAAGATACTGTGAAAATCATGATATGATATCATTTACTAGATCATGAGATCTAAGCAGTTCAGTGTGTGTGTGTGTGTGTGTGTGTGTGTGTGTGTGTGTGTATTGTGTCCAACTGTCTAATACCAAAACATATTTAATATTTATCAGCCTTTGGATTACAAAATCAAAATTTTACATTACCTCATTTTTCTTGAACTCATATTTCTTTCTATACCCAACACTGAATTTTATTCAAGTAAAATATATTTCAATCTTTGAAAAATACTTTGTTCATCCCATAACATTTCTCTGCATCAAAATATGAATAGAAATTGAAACTGGAAATTTAAAGTTTTTTTTTCTTTAATTTTTAAATTAATTTTATTGATAAACAAATAGCAATGAGACAGTTTCAAAATAGGTTAGTAGGACAGTTACAATAATTAATACATTGCATATGGTTGCATTCATAGTAGTTATTCATAGTACAAGATGCAGATATGTTATCTTGTCTAAACACTGTTAGTACAAATCTTTCTTCTCAGTGAACTAAGAGAAAGCTGTATAGCTATCCTATTTTGTATATAAATTTATATCTCCCTTTTTTATTTACTTTTGTTAGAGATGGGTATTCCATTGCCACTCTAATATTGTAGGTATGTGAAGTAAAGTAATCCAATATAGTCCAGTAGTACCTAACAGTAGTGGGTTATCCACAGGGCTGGCAATGTCAGAAGTTGTTGACTTGAGTCTTTCACAGCTCAGCATATTAATATGGCTTTACTTTTTATACCTCATTTTTATACTTTTCTGCTGGATGGTTAAGACCAAAATTAAGCAAGACCTATATAACAAAAAAATGTAACTTTTGTGTCTGATAAGATCAGTCAAATCCCCTCAGGATTTACCCTGAAACCCTATAATACAGTTTATAGATCTTTTGTCAGTATCAGCCATGTGGATGAGTCACGGTCATTGCTTGACCAATTTGGTCTCTCTTATTATGTTTAGTGAAATTATGTATTATTTCTAATATTTTTCTTTAGTATTTTTATTCTCTTTAAAAATAAAAATACATTTACAAAATAATATCCTGGAATAAAGAATCTTTTAAACTATAATTTTCTTCTTTATAAAATACAAATATCACCAATTTTTTTACATTTAAAGATATTTTGTATAATTACAGTAAAAAGATGTTGCAGAGCCCTGAAAAAGTATTTGTGGCTTTGAAGTGTTGAGAGAACTAGATCTGAAACTGAAAGTTACTGAGTTGTCCTTTGAGAAGTTTCAGTTTCCCAAGTTATAAAACATAGTACATAATATTTACTTTCTTATTTAATAAGTGCTTTATTATTTACAAAATGTTTAATAATTACAAAAAAATTCTGATAGGCTAAAATGTAATATATACATTTATTTGTAAAAATTTTTCATATAGACAGTGATAGGAACCTACCATTTTGACTGATGCAGAAATGTCTTTTGTAAATTATACATAATTGTTTTCTGCTGTTGTTAAACTGAAACTGAAAAGTATGAGATTGCAATTGCATTTTGTTCCTTGTTTTTATCATTTCGTATAGCTCTGACCCCTGACCTTTGGAGTAGAGCTTTGGGGGAGTTATAACCTTAGCACCTAATGAAATTCAGGTACCGATATACCAAGTTCTATTTCATGTAGTTGTGCCTGGCTTGGGTCTGGCTACTGTGTTCAGCTCTTTCCTGTCATTGCCCTTGGAGGTGAGCCTGTTGTGCCCCTTTGGCAAGATGTTCTGCTCCTGGATTAGCTGCATGGTTTTGACCCTAGTCTCACTGCAGGGACTTCAGCTGTAGAGTTTTACCCCAGGCCTGTATTCCAGGCCTGTGCTGTGTCTGGAGGGATATAGGAAGGGGACAGGGGAACATGGAAGCTCTCTAGCACACTCATCAGGCCTGGGATTTTTGGCAGGTCTGCAGGGCTCCCAAAAGAGTGGTGAATGTTCTCACTCAAAGGGCGGGTATGCTGGGTCTGAACAGACCGGGCAGGTCCGCAGAAAGTGGGGAAAGGTCTCTCTCACGCAGCAAGCCTGGTCTTGGTCTGGGGAGCACTGGACAGTGCAGAAGCTCTCCCACACACTCGCAGGGCCTGGTGTTGGGTGGATCTGGAGCTCTCCCTAGAGCGTGGCACAAATATTCTTTACATGTTCTAGATACTAGGTCTTTGCCATATGTGTGGTTTATAAATATAACACATATAAAGAACCCACAAAACTCAGCAGTATAAAAACAATACAATTGGAAAGTGGACTGAAAACATGCAGGGTCATTCCATTGCAGAGGACATACAGATCTCCACGAAGCACATGAAAAGATGTCTGGTGTCACTAACTTAAGGAAATGCACATTAAACCACAATGGAAGGCCACCACACATCTAACTAGAGGAGCCAAAATAAAAAACAGCATCAGCATTAGATGTTGCCAAAGCTACAGGAAAGCTTACAATATGCTGGTGTAAAATGGTAAAGTGATTTGGCAGTAGGAAAACAGTTCAGCAGTTTCTTAAAACATTAAACATTTAGCTACCCTACTACTCAACATTTGCACTCTTGGGAACTCATCCCAGCTAAATGAAAACATGTTTACCAGAAAACCTTTACACAAATATTTATAGCAGTCTCATTCATAAAGCTGAAACCTAGAAAAGCCCAGATGTCATACAGTTGGTGAATGGTTAAACATCCATATCAGTGAGCACTACTCAGGAAAAAAATGAAAAAGGAGCAAGCTCTTGATACACATGGGAACTTGGATTAAAGACTAGAAAAGTATGAGCGAGAAAAGCTTATCGTAAAAGGTTACATTCTGTATGTTTGTGTTTATGTAACATTCTTGACAGGAAACAAAACTAAAGAAATATAGAATAGAGCTATGGTTTCCAGGGCTAAGGAGGAGGCAGGGCGAGAGGAAAGTACAACAGGTACCAGGCAGGATCTGCATGTGAGTTTATCTTGTAATCCTGTACCTTATTCTGTAGATCCTTTGTCTGTATCATCCATGTGGATGAGTCACGGCCAATGCTTGACCAGTTTGCTCTCTGTGAGAGCCTGAGAGAAAGTTTTCTCTCCATGTGACTCCCCCCAGGCACACTATAGAACTTCAATCTCTTTCCTCTGTGGCTCCATAATCTCCTTGTTCAGAAAATTTGGAGCTCAACTGAGTTTCATGATGTTGCAGTACAGGTTCTCCTATGTCCTGAGTCTTCGCTGACCTTGAAAGGCTAGGGCCAAAATGTTGGCTGGCCTTGTGGCTCTTCTATTTCTCTAACTCTGACTTGTGATCTTAGGTTGTTAACCATCCAGAAGAAAAGCTGATTAGTATCCTGCAGCATACGCCATTCACTTTGCTTTATCTGACTCAATTGATTTTAGTTGTTGCTGTACATTTCCATTTGTATTTCTGCTTTTCGCTTCTTATACTAGGGAGACTATATGATATTTACACATGTTTGTCTGGAGGTTTGTTCTGTTTCTTGAGGCCAGTTGTGAAATTGTACTACAGTTTTGTGAGATATCACCATGGGGGAATCTGGGTAGAGGAGATGCAAGAGCACTCTGATTATTGCTTTTTTAAAATGTACTTAGTATAAGGCCTACAGGGTCTCACTACATAGAACAGACTCATAGTGATTCTCTTTTCAGCCTCCCAAGCATTAGGATTACAGGCACACACCACGATGCCCAGTCTCTCCAATTAGTTATTATAATTGCCTCCAAATATACAATTCTTCAGAGTACATATTTTAGTTTTAAAATGAAGCTATTATTTAAAAAAAATATAATGTGCACACTAATTTATAAAATTTTCTTTCTTTCACCCACACAATGATATCTGCACCCTATCTGGATTGCTTAAAATGTGTCTTCTATAATCTATTGGATAATTATTTCCTTTTGTTAAAATGAATCAAATGATTTTGAAGTACTTTTTTTAAAAAAGGAACCAAATATGGGAAAGAACTCATGCTTAATTTTAGACATATGAATTTGACATATGTATTTCTGAAATATTAACATACAACTATTTGAACAATTAAAAATGATTTTTACAAGATGCCATTGACTATTATAGTGCTGGTAGAAGCTTCTATGAAGTTAAAGCACTCAAAATAATCTTAAATTTTTCAATATCTTATTCTTTTATTTTTGCTTACTTGTTACAGGGACTTGTTATTCAGTTCAGACACGCACTGATCCTCCTGTCTCAGTCTCCCCAGTGCTGCAATTATAGGTGTGCACCACCATGCCTGGGTTCAGAGCCAGCAAGGCACGTGGTACCAGGGATCAAACTCAGGTCCTTGTGCTTGCCAGGCAGATGTTTAGACTACTGAGTTATCTACCCAGCCGTACATATAATCTTTTCAATTCAGGTTTAAATAACTTGTGTGAAGAAACTAACTCATAGGAAGGAAAATACTTTAAGATTCTTCTCTAAAATCTTTATACTAAAAAAAATAAAATCTTTACATTCATCCTTATATATGGAAAATATAAAGAATATACTAACAGTTTTATAATCTGTCTTCACTAAAAGTATATATATTAACCCATAGTCAAATATCTTTATACAAAAAATGAAATAAATCAAAGACATAAAAATAGGATATATAAAACTTTAAAAGTTTTCTGCCTTTTTCCTAATAAAATAGCTAGTGTCTACAAGAATTTAAGTTTAGAATAGCAGCATTTGAATATATTTTCCCATTTTTTACTTGCTTGTATTTTCTTTTCATACCTTTTAAAACACAGATGTTGGAGAGGTTGTGAAGAAAAGGGAACACTTCTCCACTGCTGGTGGGAATGTAGACTGGTACAACCATTGTGGAGGTCAGTGTGGAGACTCCTCAAAACAGTAGGACTAGAAATCCCATTCAAGCCGGCTATCCCCCTACTGGGAATTTTCCCAAAGGATCTGAAAATATTGTATCATAGTGATATATGTGA
>PVKA01012850.1:32495-56748 GCA_004027165.1 Ctenomys sociabilis
TTGGAAACAACCAAGATGTCCATCACATGAGGAATGGTTGAAAAAGATGTGGTATTTCTATATAATGGAGTATTACTCAGCTATTAAGAATGATAAGTTTGAAGCATTTATACTGAAGTGGATACCACTTGAACATATACTCATAAGTGAAATAAACCAGACACACATGTGTAAATATCATATAGTCTCCCTAGTATAACAAGCAAAAAGCAGAAATACAAAAGGAAATGTACAGCAACAACTAAAATCAATTGAGTCAGATAAGGCAAAGTGAATGGCATATGGTACAGGATACTAATCAGCTTTTCTTCTGGATGGTTAACAACCTAAGATCACAAATCAGAGTTTAAGAAATAGAAGAGCCACAAGGCCAGCCAACATTTTGGCCCTAGCCTTTCAAGGTCAGCGAAGACTCAGGACATAGGAGAACCTGTACTGCAACATCATGAAACTCAATTGAGCTCCAAATTTTCTGAACAAGGAGATTATGGAGCCACAGAGGAAAGAGATTGAAGTTCTATAGTGTGCCTGGGGAGAGTCACATGGAGAGAAAACTCTCTCAGGCTCTCACAGAGAGCAAACTGGTCAAGCATTGACTGTGACTCATCCACATGGATGACACAGACAAAGGATCTACAGAATAAGGTACAGGACTAAAAGATAAACCCTGAGGGGACTTCATTGACCACATAAGAAACATAAACTACATGTGTTGGTATATAAGTCTTGCTCTATCTAGGTCTTAACCATCCAGCAGAAAAGTATAAAAATGAAGTATACATCGTGGGCCATATTATTAAGCGAAGCTATAAATGGATATGGTTGACAACTTCTTTGAATAACTCACTATTGTTGTGGAATGCTGGACTGTGTTGGATTGTGTTGTCGAGTTCAAGCACCTAAGTTAGTTGAATGACAATGGAGTTCCCACCTTTGACAGGTGTAGACAAAGGAAGGGGTATAGAAAGAAAAAATCATGATGTGTGTGTATAGACAGTATAGTTGTGATAGATAACGCTGTAGTTCTACATAATCCTATGAGAGGCAAGATTTGCACTAATGGTGGTTGGACAGGATAGTATTTTGGCTTCTAGTACTATGGTCATCCACTAGGAAAATAATTATTGAATTTTTTATATAATTCAGGTATAAAAAATAAGATAAGTAAATGGCTACACTCTTAATTTACTGATAGGAGACATCTGCTATAATAATGTCTGTAAGTATAATATCATGTATGCACCTTGTACGATACCAAAACAGTATGAAACAGTTTACAATGTATTAATTTATCAAATCTGTCTTGTTAAGGTGTCTTAAAACTGTCTGATTGATATTTGTACTTCAATAAAATAAAAAATAAATAAAAAAATAAATGAAACAATGGAGACATTTAAAAAATACTATCAGTATATTGGGGAGGAGGTAAATTGCTCATTAATATAAGCATAATAAACTCTACTTATAACCTTTACTTTTTTTTGTTTTAATTTTCTCTATATAAGTGGTGGCCTGAGGTGTGGGGTCCATAATCATTGTTAAATTGCGCAGACCTACATTTTAATTTCAGCCCTTTTCCTTGTAACTGTAAGTTCATTTCTGCTTGTCTGAAGTCTGAAAAAGCAAAAGCACAAGGACCACGTTTCTTCACCCTTAAAGGCTTTAAGTGAGACGACAAGTCTCAGGTGTATCAAAGAATGCCCATTCCTCATAAATACCTCGTATTCACTCACACCCACTTTAACTCCCTGGAAGTGATTATGTATTTTTCTTTCTGCTTTTGGCATTAATCTCTAAAATAAAAGATGGCTATTTTGCTTATTTGAAGATATGGTTTTCCATCTCTTTAGAGCAAGTCTTAAAACTTTAATGCCATATTCATGACCAGAAAACCCTTTGTATCTTACAAGTTTTTCCTTTTATTGAAAACAATAAAACGTAAATCATTTCAGTTTGCATGGTGTCCATAACCACAAGTTCACAGCATCTACCTTTCACTGAGTTGTCTTCATCTTCTTAATTCCCTTCCACATGCTGTTTTTAAAATGATCCAGACATGTTAGGGCAGTGGCTGAGGATGGAGCATCTGCATGGCCCAGGTAAGGCCCTCTCCAGTCATCAGTAGCTGCACCACCACAGCTAAAGATAAAACAGAGATATGCGGAGGTATCTAACTCTACTTGGAAAATGGACGCCAGGTGATCACATTTTCTTCCTCCTCACATGTAGCTAAAGTATAGACAAAAGGTAAGAATAAATTTGTAGCACTGTTGAAACATGAGTACAGCTGTCACAGGAACTTGGGAAGTTCTGAAAGTTAAGAGTATATATTGTTAGCTACAGACAAAACCAGAGGAGGAGGCTCTGACCCAATGTGGCTGATGAAGGGAGGACTGCAGTGAAACAGTGAATAGACTTGATGTTCTTATCAGAGCCTTGTGAAAGATTTCAAGCTTTAGCCGCAGCACATGGCTACCAAGGTCAAGGAAGAGGGCAGAACAGCTCAAGAAGGCCAGTGCCTTACAGTTGGAGCAGTGGTGTTTTACTTTGCCCAGCAGATGATATCCTTTATCTGGGTAAACTGAGGAGTCTGAGAAGCTCCTGATGTGAGGATGGGGGAGGAGGGAGGAATGGGGCCATGTCCTTGGTAATCACAAATGATGAACCGGGACCCCTGGGCCCTAGGGAAATGACCAGCCAAGGAGAGAAACCATGTTCATTGAACAAAGTGAGTAACCCCCAAGAAAGCCAAATTCATGTCAGAAAGAGATTTTAATCAGTTTCTCAGTTTGCTCAGAAAGATACTTGTATGAATTCAGTAACCTTTCAAAAATAAAATTCAGGGCTTTTTTAACAATGGAACACTTGGGCTAGGGGAGACAAAATTTTGAAAGTTAAAAATAGAATCATTACACCAGTGTCATAATCAAATGTCTAAAAGCTTTGTGCCTGACGTTCTTGACTCCTTGACATCATCAGAGCCTGTAATGGCATTCACATATATCTGTTGTCAACATGTGTTTGTCAGACAAATTGAAGGTACTGTAGGACACAACACTGTGGAATATACTCAGAATATAAATCAAGAAGGTTAAATAGACTCAACATTTACTTGCAGGAGCTCTAGAAATAGGCGAAGAAACTACAGAAGCAAGTAGGAGTGTAGGGGAAGCACAGTAATAACAAATCCATTAATAAGAAAATAATAAAATCCAAAGTCTAAACCCAATTTATATTTAACAATTTAGAATTCTAAATATTTTCCCAAAAGTGATAGCCTGTTGTCCCTATGCCTTCATAGCTTCACAGATTTGAAATGTCATCTTTGCCATATACTAAATTATTCTAAAAGTAAATACTATAATTCTGGTTGTTCATTTATACAGTTTGCTGTCTATTTAAAAAGTCTTTTAAAAGGCATCTAATTTTACTGCCACTGGCTTAATAGGACATTGCTTTGTACTGATATAATTTATCAGTGGGTGCATGTCTAGAACATTTGTCATCTCCACACATTTCTATCAATGTTACCACTAATTTTTTTAACATTGAATGGTCTCCCTGATAACTCATTCTGAATCTTAGTTTTCCCGAATAATTTAATAAAACCATTGACTTTTGCTAGACCACTTTTTCTTTGTATTATCACCAATATATCCCTCTAGTCCTAGTTCACATTTTATTTGTAGTTTGAACATGTCCCATTATAATGAAATCAAGTGATTTCAAATGATTTAAAATCCACTTATATTCAAGTAAGTGTGCTATCATTTAAATAATTTGAAATAGCAGAGGGAACATAATATGAATTTTTGAAGTTTAGAAAAAATTTCGGATAGTATAATACTCAAATTTTATCCTGGTCAGGAATTACACTCTTATTTGTTCAAGTGTGGATCATATCTGTGTAGTTTACCATCATGCCCATGAAGTCTCTAATGCTGTATCAGAAGATACAAAGTATGATCAAGCTATATGGAAAATTATTAAATAAAAATAAAAAATTAGTAAATGCCACATTGCCATGAATTTCCCACAGAATACTCCCTCTTGCCTTGACATAGACTTATCTGCTGTTCTTGCCACTCCATGAAGCAGTTCTGGAAGTTGTCTTTCATGAGCATCTTTTCATTTGTACCTTGATATCCTGAATTGATTAAAAATCTGTATAGCAATTTCTATCAAATGAAATCATTATTGCTTGTCTTCATCCACTGCCTGGTTTCTCACCAAAGTCAGAATGGCCATGAACAGTAATTGTTTTGAATAGATTCAGAACATGGAGGCTGCTGTGATGACATAACCCAGGGTACTCATGAAAGAAGACTTCCAGTGCTGCTTCAGGAAGTAACAGGAACAGTGACATGGAGTGTTGGAAGCAAGGGGCGGTATTTTGGGGATGGTAGCTGCAAGGCATCTGTTAGGGCAATAACATTTTTTAATTGAAACATTCACTATATAGTTTGAATATACTTTGTATTCTTTGCATAAAACAAAATATGTTTATAATAGGCTCTGACTGATGGAGAAGATCCACAATTAATTATATTGTATTGTCACCAGTATATCCCTCCAGTCCTCATTGACATTTTATTAGTACTTTGAATGTGTCTTTTATAATGAAGTCAAGTGATTTCAAATGACTTGAAATTCACTTAAATTCAAGTGGTGTGCATCATTTAAATAACTTGAGAATAGCAGTGTAAGACAAACATACCGCCCTCTATGCGACACTAGTAAGTTTGTGCACTAGTCTCTGTAAATCCCTAACATAGGGAAGCATCGTGCCTAAGGAACACGTGTAGTCTCACAGGGCCCTGTTCTCAAAAGCTCCTCTGCTTAGATTTAATGACCTTTGGTCAAAGCTTTTAAGGGCTTTGTGTCTGTGTTGGCATTTTATAAGTGAGGTCTGTGAGTCCAGAGAGCATGTGTGTTGGCGTGGAGTTGTTTGTGTGTCATCCTACCTCCTGCCATATTTGTACCTAACCAGTGGGACTCTAAGCCTCCTTTCTCCCCTCAGCTTGGAGTCCCCCACCCACTCAGGAAATAATAACCTAATAGTGGCATGGGAGGGCCAAGGTCGCATTCACTCACTCAGTTGCAGGACTGAAACCCTGTGTGCTTGGAAGATGATGTTGTGAGCACTGCAAGCCTAAGGGAGCAATATATCAAATAGCACATGAAAATAGCATGATGGGTCTAGAGAAAGAATGGGAAAAGGTGGTCTTTGTTTTCTTTCCCTGTTTATTGAATAAAGAACCCCAACTTTTCACATTGCTCTGGTTGCCACAACCGAATCCCTCACAATCATTCTAATGTCTGTTCAGTTTCATTTACTGAGAGGCATTCCATAATCACAATCCTGTGACATTCAAAAACTTGTTCTGTAAAATACTAGAAAATGAAATAGTTGAGGCTTTGTGGTTCTTATAACCCTGGGCCACTGTGTACCTGCTGCAGCAGGAAAAGATATTAGTGGACACAGAAGGAAAGGCACTGCTCTGTCCCAGTAAAACTTTATTTAGGGACAGAAGAATTTGAGTCTCACACAGGTCTCTCATGTCAGAATTATAATTCTTCCTTTGATTTTTTTTTTGTAACTGTTAAAAATGTAAGAAACATTTTTAGCTCACAGGCTTTATCAAAATAGCCAGAAACCTGAGTTTGGCCTCTGAGCTGTAGTTTTGTGCCTCCTGTTATGTATTTCATGTGTGGTTTGGGAAGTAGAGATAAAGATGCTGGACCTCAGGCATGAGGTGTCTCAAGAGGGGAAGCCACAGAGAACACAGCTATTTTACATGTTGACACTAGGAAAATCCCATTTATGTCAGTGAGTTTGTGAAAACACTTCCCTCCTTATACCTAATGTCTTTGCAGAACTCCATTTGAGTACTAAAAAATTAGAATGCATTAAAATTGAGGTTTGCATTATTATTCTAGATCAATCTTCTCTTATATCAATTTTTAATACTGATATTACCTCTGTATTCTTTTCTCCCACTATTCAGTTCTCCTTTTTCAGTCAGTCTTGTTTTTTCCTATCATATATTGAGGTTCTGTCTGTTTTTCCATAGATTTGATCACACGAACTTTTCTTCTGAAAGTGGTTTCCTTTCTGCAGACTACTTGCATAATCTTAAATACAGATAAATCATCTGGCCTCTCTCAGGCACTACATTCCTTACTAGACAAGATAAATAATGCTAGAGGACACAACAGACAGTCCCACAGTTGAAATGGCTTAACATAAAGGAGTCTATGTAAACTTCTTGTAAAATGCAATATGGGTTGCATGATCCTCCTGATTCAGCTTGCATCTACGTAGTCTGGGTGATGTGAGGGGGTAGTAGTTCCCTCCTGCAGTCAACTGTTGACAGCCATGTGGACCAAATCAAATGCAACAATGGCTATGAAGCAAAGGGACCCTATGGTTACTGTTGTATTGAGCACTAAAATGATTAGTAAAATTATTTTCTAGGCTGAGTTGTCAACTGTCTTTCCCACAGAGCCAGGCAGTGAATATTTCAGGTATTGTTGATAACATGGACTCTCTGACAACCACTCAATTCTGCTCTTGTAGAGGGAGCACAGCCATAAACACTTAAATGGAGGAGCAATAGGCATAGTGGTTTTTCTAATAAAACTTCATTTTTAGAGACAGGAGGAGGGTTAGGTTTGGGCCATGGGCCATAGAGTACTGAGCCCCCCTCAGAGCCTGACTAGCAGCAGCTCTTACTTTTCCTCACTTCTAACACTCAGTGAGCTTTCAGCAGTTCTTTCCTTCTCAGTATTTTACATGTTGGCTCCCTGTCGACTTCTTGTTTAGAACCAGTGGTCATAGCAATTTCCACATCAAGTCCAAGAGAGTTGACCACTTTACTGTCTCCTAAAAACATTGATAGTCTCCATTTGTATTGCTGTTGCTTTGCTACAGGATCTTACACTATTTTGGGTGGAATTCTGGAACATTTTTTAGCTAGTCTCCCTTCCTTCTCTCTTACCAGAGCAAACCATTCTCTAACCTGCTAAAGTAAGCTTATTAAAATACTACCCTGGGCTGGGGAGATAGCTGGGCCAGAGAGATAGCTCAGTAGAGTAAGCACTTGCCTGGCAAGCACAAGGTCCTGCATTCAATCCCTGGTACTACACATACAATCCCTCCCCTGCCACAAAGCTAACCCAGTTAGGAAGCATTCTTTCTTATAAATCATTTCTTGGTTATTAAAACATCCATGGTAAAGACTGAACTCCTAAATATGGCTTTTAGGAGTGTTTATGATTTGGCCTCTGCAACTTCTCCCATCTCCTGTCTTGAACCCACTGTTGCCTTTGCAAACTCTGTACTGGAGTCATGCTGAGGTATTTACAGCACTGTCCCTCCTTCTCACCCTCTCCTAAGCTCTCCTTCCTCAGCCTACCAGCTCTGCTGCAGTCAGGCCAGCTGTGAGTCTCTGCTCACGCAGCCTTTCTTGACCACTTCCTAGAGCCTCTGGTTTCCTTTTCCCCAAGGCTTTGCAGCTCTCCCCTGTGAGCCATCTCCCCTCTTACCTCAAAGCCTGAGGGAGTGAGGACTATATCTTACTTCTTTCCTAGTGCAGTGCTTACCATGCAGTTACCAATGTCTGCGATTTACTGTATGCTCAGCAAATATTTATGGAATGAATTAATGCAGCAGAAAATAGCCTGTTTGTCTTTATGACTACAGAACAAATTATTTTTAATGGAATTAGAACTGGAGGTGTCTGTAGTTCAGAGCCATATATTTGAGAAACATTTAGAAATAAGGGGGGCATATACATCAGTGAGTTTGACCTTTATAAAACTTACGTGATGGAACGTTATAGAAAAAAAATATATAACATATAAAGTGAAATAAAAGCACAACACAAGAAAACAAAAAGTAAACTGATGGCCACACCTGTGTCCCAGCTTATGCCCCTTTCATTCCTGTTACAGAGCCCAGGGCCCAGGGGAAAGGACATTGAGTGTGAATTGAGGTTAAGTACCCCCAAGGACAAGCACTTAATGAGAAAGCAGGCCTGACATTAAACTCTGATCTTTTATACTTTAAAAACAACTCAGTCTTTTGTGGGCACTAATTTGAATTCTATTGCTGAGTACATGTGCTGTAGTAGCAAATGATTCACACTCTCCTGTAGAATGATATTTCTACCTTTCCAGTTCTTTTATAACACCTTGCAATAATAACAGAAAAAATGATAGTTGTGATAATTTTACCTCTTATGTTAAAAATTCCATAAAAGATGATGCTTTTATATGATATTATGGACTGAATGATACTAAGTTAAAAAAAAAAAAAAAAGCAGGATGAGCAGAATGATCCAGAGTATTTGAGTATCTAATCTGAGTGCAGTGATTGAATTAACAATCAGTTAAGGGCAGTGAAAACATTACCAAGCCACAAGTTTACTGTACTTTGGTAAAAGTAAAGTGCAGTAAATGTCACTGTGTTATACAAAGCTTACATTTAATCTATTATAATATAATACATTAATATTTCAGTAAATAAACATAAATAATACAAAGTAAAACTTAGATTGATTCTTGAGAAACATACACACATCTGGAGTGAAAAGATTATAATTTTTCCTAAGGACAATGTTAGAAATTTATGCAGGCAGGGAAAAAAAAGTGGATCTAATTAAAATATGGGCAAGACCAGAAAACTGCTATAGGGAATACTATGTTAGTGACAAAGGATATGGATTATATCTATTATTACTCCATGACTTTTAACTTTTATTTTTAAATTGACTTTTCTTGCTAGTTGGGGATTAATTAAAATCCTTAAAAAAGAAAATGAAAGTTCACTACAAATACCAAATAGATTCTTAGATCCTAGAAAATGTTCTATATAACTTTACTTAATTCTGGTGATTAAATTCCGGCATATGGTACTTGGGGATGATAGCTAATGCCACGAATTCCTTGGACTATATAAAGAATCAAAAGAAGGAACTGCTTTAATTATACTCCAGTGTTGTAAGGGACCTTTTATTATTGGATTCTGTATCCTTAGGGTCTAGCAAATGCCAGATGTTTAATAAATGTTAGTGAATAAAAAGTGACTTAAAGTTTCAACTCTTAAAATTGATCATTAGAAAAGCTGTGCAATATGTTTTTATCATCTTTGGGGGGACAAATAAAAGTCTAAATATTATATCAATTATGTCATCGTATTTTCTCATTGAATGCTCTTTTCATTATTTCAGCTATCAAATCATTTATTGCCTGTTTCTAAGAGTGATCACATCTAAGGAATAGAACCTAGAGAATTTAAATCAAATGGTGACAGACTAGATGAGTGGAAAGATGGGGCTAAAGATCAACAGGATGATAGTAATACACTTGTCACATGTTTATTTTAGCCTAAGCAACGAACATCTATTGTGTCTTCTCTGGATTTTCATCGAATGAACCACAACCAAGAATATTTTGAAATCAGCACATCTACAGTGAGTGCCAGTTCTACCTCCAGCCCTCCTGGCGGACCACCCACCCCATCTGCGGGGACTGCAGAAGTCCAGAGCGGGGAAACGGACCATACAGGTACAGCAGCTCACTCTGTGCACTTGTACTTCAGCGCCTTTATCATTTAGCAGAATTTATATTTTGGTTCACATACATGTAAGGCAATGCAGGATATTAGAAATATTTTTGTCAGTGTGGATACAACATTCTTTTTAAATATGTTAATGGTTTCAGGTATGAAAGACAGCTTAATGCTGTTATGGTAATAAAATAGCCACAGACATAGTAGTGTACTTCTTCCACTGCAGTATACCTTTCATATAATGTGATTTCAACTAATCAGCTATGAATTTGTAGATAGTTGTTTTGAGGCGTATCCATACCAAGGATGTCTGGTGAAACCAAGGTGGAAAATGTTGTAAGATGGGCTTCAGACCTGCTTAAGCCAAGACAAACTTGGAGAGGAGGAGTGTAAAAGTTGGGACATTACGAAAGCCAGAGCACCCACCAGTAAAACATAATTGGTTCTACTCAGTCAGATTTATATTTTCTTTCTTTGGAGAAGAAGGAACTAATCATTAACTGGTAAGACTGAGACAAATGTGAGAAATGGAAACCAAAGTCTCTTCCCCTTTCAATTTATAATAAATAGACTAATTACTTCCTCAGAAGTGATGTGATTTTAAACTCATAGCTATGATTAATATGAATTTTAGAATCAGAAATATGGTCCATATCAATATTCCATGTAATTTCAGGGTTAGGGGAGGGTTTTTTGGGGGGTACTGAGTCAGTATTTTTTATTTTTTGAACCAAGACTTGAACTCAGGACCTTGTACTTTCTAGGCAAGCACTTGTGCCACTGAGTTATATTCCTGGCCCCCATATAATTTTTGTTCAAAATGTTTGTACATATGAATATGTCCTTTAATCTGACTATACTTTAAAAGCACTAGTATGAACATTCCAAAGATAGAACCAAGGATTTATTTCCTCTGAGAGGGAAAACTGACTGTAAAAGTGATGACTGAGGGGAATGGTTAAGAAGGTGATTCTGTGGAAATTATGACCCTCCCTTCCCTAGCATCTAGAGCAGTAGTTCCAAGGGTGAATCAGAGCTTATTGTTACCATCCTTAAAATGCACCAAAAGGGCTACTAGCTGTTATTCTTAGGATAACACACAGCTTCTTATGATGGCCAGTGAAGCCCAGATCACCCTGGTTCCTGACTATCTTTAATTTTGGATCTGTGGGCTGCTCTGGTCTGCTTTGCCAAGTGTCTGGTTGTGGCACTTTTGTGCTTTGGTCCCTTCTGCCTGCAAACTCTATCTGTATGTTTTCTTGTGATAGTGTTATTTAGGTTTTCTCTCAAATGTACTTCCTGGTAAAGGCTTTCCTGGCCCACCTCATGTGAAGTACAAGCTCTTAATGTGGTGCTAATTATATTAACAAAGAAACAAAAAACACCAGCAATGTAATAAATATTTAAATAATAGCTTGAGTGAGGCACTGCATGTGAACACCTGAGAAAACTTAAAGGATGAAGGGTTTCTTTCCGCTCACAGTTCTTAGGTTTGAGCCTTTGGTCAACTGACCTCTTTGTGGTGGGCCTGTGGCGAGGCAGAATGACGGCAGCAAGGAAGGAGGAGCTAAGGTGCTCATCCCAGGGGGCAGACTGACAGAGCAAGCAGCCAGGGGTGAGACCAGACAGAGCCCTCCAGGTCTCACCTTCTAGGGACCGAGTTTTCACTGTCTCCTGCTAACCATCGTGCACTCACCCACTGATGACATTAGAGTCCTTGTGATCTGATCACTCTGAAGGTTCTAGCCCTCAACCCATGAGATATTTGGAGACTGTTTCAATCTAAACACTAACACAGGGCCAGCGAGATAGCTCAGCAGACTACATGCCTGCTTTGGCAAGTGCAGGGACCATGGTTTGATTTCCAGTCCTGCATGCCACCCTGGCCCCACCCCACGGTGCACTGAGGTTGGGGGGGGTGCTCCAGTCTGGGTGTAGTGCACATACCTGTAATCTCAGCACTGGGGAGGCTGAAAACAGGGGGATCACTAGGAGTCTGAGCTGCGAGTGAGACCCTGTACCACATACATAAATAAAAAAAAAAAAAAAAAAAAAACCAAGAAAACCCTAACACAGTGCTTTTGAGATTTTATGTGTATCAGTTTATTTAGCCTTATGACTACCATATGACATAGGTATTATTCTCTGCAGATAAGGAAACAGACACAAAGAGGATCACTAACTAAATACAACCCATAAAGACAGAGCCATGATGTGAGCTTGGGGCTGTAGCCCACACTGTTAGGCATTGTTCTACACTGCTCCAGGCCTTGGTCTTTTCTCTCTTCCATGGGCATGGTTCATAAGACAGAATAATGTTGATTACTTGTTTGCTTATTTTCTGTCTTCTCCCTTTCAAGAATGAGAGCAAGAATAGCTGGGTCTCTGGCATAGTGTGGGCACTGAAGTCAGATGCCCAAGTTTGCTTAATAATTAAGAGATGCAGACTTTCCTGAGTTTTTTATATTAGAATTTTCTAATGCTTTTCTTTAGTGTTAGATTAACAATGACTTAATTAGATTAACTTACCCTGTGGTATGATAATGCATGTAAAGTGATTAGCATAATATCTGGCACATACTTAGTGCTCAATAAATATTAATAACAATTAGAGTATCAGCATTAATTATGATATTAACATAATTCCTTGCAATTTACATCAAACCTAGCATTCACTCAGCTACCATCTATTGTTTGTCTGCCATGTACCAGATGCAGTTTTATAGCAGAGGAGAGAAAGACAGAATGTGATTTGTAAAGAAAAATAGCATGTGGACCACTGAAAGAGTTCTTGGCATATAATTATTATTCAATCAGTATTCATTTGAATGCCTTGTTCCAGATTTTAAAATTGTAAAATGGGAATGGCAATGAATATTTTGATATTTGGCTTTGGGAAAATGTGTCTCAGCTTTATTTTAGTTAAAACATTATTTTTCTGATGATTAAGTTTTAAGTTTTTTCAACAATCCTTTGAGGTAGATAAGAATTGTTTTCTCTCTCTCTGGTTCCCTCCCTGTACCACACACATACTGCCCCACTCCCTCCCTCACTCCCTCCCCCCCTTCCTTTCTTCCTTCCTTCCTTCCTTCCTTCCTTCCTTCCTTCCTTCCTTCCTTCCTTCCTTCCTTCCTTCCTTCCTTCCTTCCTTCTTCCCTTCTTCTCTTCCTTTCTCCCTTTCTCTTTCTTTCTAATTAAAGTGTGAGAAGTGTTAGATCTTATCTCAGGGCCATGGCTCCTCTCCACCCTTACTCTGCCCACAGAAGGTGAGGGTATGACCATGCCTTTCTCATAGCCAGGTCTTCAATAGGACCATGTGAAATGTGTGGAGAGATTTTAGCCATCAGAAGGAACTTGGGCCTGCCTTTTTTTTTTTTTTTTTTTTTTACTTTTTATTATTATTTTTAAAGAATACAAAATAGTGATAGAAGAAAACAACATTATACATGATATAAGATTTCACTAAACAAAGTAATAAGAAGCCAATAATGGGCCTGCCTTTAAAGGAAACTGAAATCTGGCTTTATGACCATTAAAATGGTTTCCAGTGGCGTGTTTCTATAGTTTTCTAACAGAATGCATTACTTTATTGATTCATCAAAAAACTTAAAATAGACAATGTGGAAGAAACTGGTGATTTGCCTTACATTAAACAGTAAAACGTTATATTTTTAAAGTAAAATTCTTAAGGTTGACTATTTGAAAAAGTATTCACTTATGAACCTTTATCTAAAGACACTGCCACATGATACATATTGGAGGACTGAATTTGAATCAGTCCCCTTACTGGTCTCCAAAATTTCCGTCAAAACACTTACCTTTTCTGGTCTTCAATTTGCTTCTCTGAAAAGGGGAAATCATATCTATTTCTAGAGTATTATAGTGATAAATGAGTTTACTATGTAAAGACATTTTACAAACTATGAATACTAACATTATTTAATACTATCATCATTATCATTTAATATCTTATTTTTCTTTCTTAATATTTTAATTTGAAATCTATAGTTGTTTTAAGATAGAGGAGCCCCCGGTAAGTCTGTACTTCCTAGGTAAGGTGATTAACCTTCTCTTGACTCTGAAGTATAATCTAAACTAATAATGCATCTGAAGTTCAGTTTATAAATGATCATTTGCATAAAAATTAATCTTGTAAATGGCATTTAATAGAACAGAGACTAATTGCCTTCAAACTGAACTGTATTCCTTGGCAAGCACAAGGGCCTGAGTTCAATCCCCAGTTTGACCAAAAAAAGCCAACAACAAAACTGAACTATATGTTTAAAAACATTAAAAGAGCCAATGGATTTATTATAACATAGGGCCACTTACCAAGTATCCCGGGGCTGGGGAGATGGCTCAGTAGAATAAGCACTTCCCTGATAAGTGTAAGGGTCTGAGTTAAATCCCCAGTTCAAAAAAAAAAGTATCCTGAACTATGATTAAAATGTCAGTTTACCAATCATCAAAACAGGTTGCTGAAGGGGGAGGGCTTCAATGCTAGCAAGACTGGGAAATGATGTAAACAGGTTTGCACTTGACTAGAAAGATGATTATCAACATATAGTAAGTAGATGTGGGATGAGTTGAGATTGGAAGTGGGGAGAAGCTGTCACCAGCAATGTGAAGATGTAAGCAGAGTCTGGAGATCAACGGTTAACAGATTGAGGCAGTAGATTGTTGTGCAAAGGTAAGAGAGAAGAGCTGGAGGGAGGCTCTAAGCTTCTAGGCTGAAGGAGATGAGCTCAAACTCAACACCGTTGCTTGAAATATGGACTGCTCAGAGACAAAGCACTGAGAGCAGGTATAGATTACAGAAGGACTAATAGGCTCTTTAAGGACTTTGGCTTTTTTTTTTTTTTACTTTGACTGAAATGGGGTGTGATTGGGTGTCTCAGAAGGAGTGACATGACCTAACCTCCACTTTATAAGGACTCTTCTAGCTCTTGCTCTGGGCATGGGCCAAGGTGGTAGAACAAGTGGGGAAGCAGGCAATCAGAGCACTGCAGGAGGATGGTAGAGGAGGCTAGCCCCAGTCAACGGTGACTGGGGAGGAGGGGAGAGGGAAGAGGAGGAGGAGGAAGAGGAAGAAGAGGAGGAGGAAGAGTAGGAAGAGAAAGAAGAGGAGGGGTGAGGAGGACGAAGAGGAGGACGAAGAGGAGCAGGAAGAGGAGGAGCAGCAGCAGCAGGAGGAGAAGGAGCAGCAGCAGGAGGAGGAGGAGAAGGAGGAGGAGTAGAAAAACGGAGATTTGGGATGCATCTCTTAGATAAATGAAATAGGGCTTAATTCAAGAGTCGATGCAGCATGTGACACAAAGAAAATAAAGGATGCTTCCAAAGCTTTATTTTCCTGAGCATCCGGAAGCGTGGATTTCCTATTGTACCATCTAGGAGATATTGGGAGGAAAGCACATTCGGTGACTGCAGAGTTAAATTAAGTTCCGAATGCCCACCAAATATCTGAAAGATGTGCTCAGCAGCAGCTGCAGGTGCAATCTGAATACAGAAATGCCAGCACCATCACTGTGCACACGCTATGGAGCAAGCCTGCATGCAGAGGACTGAACACTGAGGAAGGTGAAGGAGGAGCGTGGGAGCCACCCAGAAGGCCAAGGGCATCCAGTGAGGGTTGCCATATGAAGGGGAAGCAAGTTACTAAGAAGGAAGAAGAGGGAAGCCCACACACAGGGAGCAGGGGCGCTGGGTGAGATGAGGTTTCCCTGAGAGGAAACCCAAAGATCGAACAGTACGGAGGATACTGCTCACCTGAAGAAGAGCAACCTGGGCAGAATTAAAGGACAGAGACCCACCAGGGCGAGCTTAAGGGAGAATGTTAGGAAGGGACGTACAGAGCACAAGTTTAGTTTCACTCCAAAGAAATAAGCCAGGCTCAGGAATGGATCCTTAAGACCATCCTACTCCACAGATGTTTGACAGGATATGAGCTTTCAAGGTTTCTTTCTTTTTTTTTTTCTTTTCTCAAAAGGGAATCTTTAAGTTATGAAGGAGGAAAAACTTTGGATGGATTTTACATATGAACAAAGAAAAGAGAGAATGGCTTTGGCCAGGAGTATGTTCCCAGCAGGCAGGGTGCTTGGCTTTGCACACCGTGGGGGCCAGGCTTCTGCATAGCAGGAAAGCACCTGTGGAAACCACGAAAGCTTCCTGAAGTAGAAGGTAGAAGCCCCATCTCTGAGCTCAGAGTTGGAGGTAGAGTTTGAGGAGAAGAGAGAACATATAATAATTGCTCAGTGAACAGCAAAAGATTAACAGTGTGATTCCCTGGCAGCATTAGAGGCCCAGTTAGTGCTCATATTCATAAATTTTAATGTTCAGTTAGCCAGTGTAGTTCTTTTTCTTCTGCCTAGATCAGACGAAGAATGTAGGCACAGAGAATTTGGTGAGTTGAATTTTATATAGGTTGTGGTTTTGCTAAGTGGGTATGTTGAAGTGATTGAAAATCAAAAACATAAATGCAAGAGAGTGAGTGTGAACTTGTAGGATGTAGGAGACAGAACAGAACAGCAAAGTGACAACTGACAATGAGAAGTCTGTGGGACCACTGGATGGAGCTTCCAGTGGGATCAAAGGATTGCGGGAGTGTAGACAAAAGAAGAGGGCTGCAATGAAGCATGGATTCTGTGAATGGGATGCTAATAAGACCATGAATGATTTTAATTACTGAGCATCATAGGACCTTAAGACTGTGGGAATGATCAGCTAAGTTAGCATTACCCTGCACTAAGAAAGTGTCAGTAGGTGAGTGCAGCCATGTCCTGGAGGAGACCCTTGACAGAAAGAACCATATTTATATCTACATTGGTCTCCGTTCGTAGTATTAACAAGGAACAACACAGGGGGCCTGGGCACATCATGGGTGCCTTTCAAGTTTTCTCCTCAAAGCCTCCCTCTGCTCCTCACTACATGTATCTCAGTCTCAAAACAGGCATTTGAATAAACTGAGTGCCTACCAGCTAAGGGACTTTGGTCTTTTGAGTACTCTTAATATTTGCCCATGTGCTCATTTTTTACTGTTTCTTTTTTAAGTAGAGGTTATGAGAACTAGTAGGATTCTCCATCTATTTTAAAGGTAGAACCAACATTACTTTTGATGGATTAGATGTGGAATCTGAGAAAATGAAAAGGACCAAGGATGTGATTCAAAGATTTTTGGTTCCTTTGAATAGCTGAAAGTGTGGAGTTAATATTAATTGAGACAGGGAATCTCAGTTTTAGATTTTAATTGGAAACACTGTTGGATGTCAAAGCAGGTCTGTTGAGGAGAGAATCAAAAAAACTGATTTCTCACCAGCGTAGAGAGGTACGAGAGGGTCACGTGGTGACTGTGCTCTTCCAAAGGGAAGGCCGCCTCGTAAAAGATTAGAAACAGTGGCTTAGAATTCAGTGCTGAATTTTGAGTTAGAAGTGCAGAGTCCCTCAGTGAAAGTGTCCAAGGTAGAGGTGTTGTGAAATTCTGGGGAGAAGAAGGTGGGAATAGCAAGGAATAACAGATGCTCCCTCTTGATGAGAAGTTATATCCAGAAAGCTTTTCCTGGAGGAAGAATTCCATGAGTTGCTACCTTCTCCAGGGCATCTGCTAAGCAAGTCAGCTACCATGGATAAGTAATTGTTGTTTTGTGAGAACACTTTCTGCTGGAGAAGACTGATAGGAAGGGGAAATATTTTAAACATGAAGTGAAAAAGTGCCTCTTCCCACATGGAAGAATAACAGAAACAAAAGCCTGCAAGTACTTGGTAACAGAGAATGTTTTTTTCTGCAAAAGAGGAAAGGAAAGGGTGGTGCAAACCTTCACACTGCTCAGAGATTTCCAGAAAGGCAAATGAAGGCCTCCTGCTTAATTAGTTCCTGTAGCCTTTGATGAACCTCCCAAAGCCTGGGCATTGTTACCACAGCAGCCACAGGAAGCAGGCAGCTGAGGGAGCCTTTGGTCTCGGGAAGAAATGAATGGTAAAGGCCCAGCTGCTGAGACCACCTTCAAAACCCAAGCTAAGATTCCGGGTGATCTGACACAGAGGTTAAGCAGTAATGAGAATCACATATGATTGCACTTTGAGGCTCACTTCCTTAAAATAAACGTTAAACAAATCTGCTGAATTATTGATCATTAAATTCTGTACTTTGAATAGATCAGGATTTAGGCTTCCAAGATGAAAGCATTTTAATGCTGAATTCCACTATAGTAAAAATATTTTTATCTGCTCTTCATAGGTCAGGAAATGTCTCTTATACTTCTTTTCTGCTTTCCCTCTACTACTGCATGACTTTTCCCCACTGTCTCTGTGACCCATGATGTGTCACACGCAAGGCTAGATACAGGTAAATTAGACAGATGCTTGACAAAGAAAGGTTGATTTTTTTAACATATAAAAATATTAAAGTATTTGGGTAGATACAAGCTAATATAGTTAGTGCACAGGATCATGCAGGATCTGCTTACTTCACTTTACATTAGTTAATATAAGACTACACGTATATGGGCTGGAAAGGTAGCTCAGCAGTCTAAAGTGCCTGCTTAGGGAAGCTTAGGCAAGCATGCAGGGATCACAGTTTGATCCCTGGTACCACGTGCTGTGGTACCAGCTCTGCCCACCACACACACACACACACACACACACACACACACACACACACACAGACTACTGGTGTATGTCAAGTCTACGTTCTCAATGTAGACATGCTACATACTCATTCCAGACAGTCGCAGGTACTGTTAGAGTCTCTAGAAGGTGACTGATAGCCTCAAAAAAGGGTGAGGCTCTAAGGACAGGCAAAGAAGAGTTAGTTAGATAAGGTGGCAAGAAAAGACTATTCGTAGGGTTTTTTTTTTTGTTTTGTTTTGTTTTTTTTTTTGGTACAGAGTCTCACTATACAGCCCGCATTCAAAGAAAAGACTATTCTTTAAAAAAGAAATAACATATATTTTTAAAAAAATTCCTGTGGTGGACATTAACATGAAACCAACATCCTAGAGAAAAAGGAAAGAAATGGTCAAGAGTCAAGGCTGCAGAGGGAGCAAAGGCCCAATCATGCAAGCTGCCTTCAACTTTTCGGTCTTTATCCTCAGACAGATGAGAAGTCATTGACACGTGTTATGAGGGGAGCGATGATCCAATTTACATTTTCCTGACTGAGGGCTCCTAGGTTTTTCTGTGAACTAGAAGCTAAGTGATCCTTGGAGAGGAACCAAAGCCAGCCAAAGCCAGACATTCGAGCAGTGTGGAGAAAATCTGAGTTAGTTTTTGTTAGCTAATGAATGGCTCCTACTCTGGGCCTGAGGGCAGCACAGAGAAGGGACAGTACTGTGTGGATGCTCCCCCAGGTGACTTGCAAGGGATATATTTATATCCATATTTATGCTGAGACCTTTCTGGCTTTTCTTGGCTGGCTGAACTCTCACAGATAAAGGGAACCCACTGAGTGCCCATCAGGCCTGCCATTCGTCCACTGTATCTTCTGCTGCCAGGTCAGGCCACTTCTTGCCAAGCTGACCTCTGAGCAGCACATGTGGTTTTGTGCCTAACTGCCTCCTCTCCTGGAAATCATAGGGACCTCTGGGTGTCATGCATAGTTCACAAAACCACACTCAGAAATGTACCCTTTAGATCTTCCTATCACCTACCGTGTTAGGCAGGATGTGGCTATGCCCAGAATCTATACAGTGTGGAACCCAAATTCCTCCTTCACTGTTCTCTCAAAACTGATTAATTAGACTATATCCTCCTAAGGCAAAATCCCAGAAAGATAGATTCAAGACACATGTAAAATGATTCTCCTCCTCTCTGTTGCATTAAGACTTTTCCTTTTGAATATTCCTCAGGACCTGGTTATATCCGTCTTCTTTGGAGTGGCCTCTCACAGGTCTGCTGATAGTTCTTCAGACCTAATGCCCATTGCTCTGAGGTTGGAGTCCATCTTTTAAGTCTGTCCACTTGCCAACCTACTTTGTCCCCCCTTAGGACAGGACAGTCTTCAGTTTAGTCCCTGGGAAAGAAAGATTCCAAGGGAATGAAATTTAAATATGGAAATGCATCAATTTCTTCTTTGATATCCTTTTTCCATTAAGTCAGTACCACAAAATGAAAAAAGCATGAGCAAAACATATGCTTAATTAATGTGGTTTATAAATGCTTAATAAATAGGGCCGTTATTATTTTATTTTTTATTGTTGTTAGTATTGTAGTTCTTGGCAGCAAGCATAACTGGATTCCAAAAAGTTAGTGCAGTTGTGAAACAACCAGGGCTATGAGTCCAGCCAGCGCTGGAACCTTACACCCGCAGAAAGTCGACCTGCTCATAGGCAGGGTTGGATTTCTGTTTGCTCCATGCCCCTGTGTGCTGCCTCCTGGGGTAGCAGCAAAGCCGGTGCTGGCTGTGTGTCGCTGCCGGGACAGTCAGAGTTCCTTAAGCTGCAGCCGTCTAAAATTACAGCACAGTTGAGGGCTAAGTTCCAGAGAGGCTTTGTGTTGAAAAATCTGTGGGTTTTTTCCAGTTAAACTTTTATTAACTCAATTTTCTCTTATTTTTACTCTGTTAATAAGTGTGAAAATATAACTGCTTTAGCTGGAATTTTTCTTACAGTTTGAAATTCACTGCTACATATATTTTCTCTCTAATTACCCTCTCTGCTTTAGTTTGCTGGATAGTTTTCCTGTCCTGACTTTCTCTAGCAGGTTATTCATACCACTTGAAAAGTCTCCCTACTAATCAGCTATATTTTTGTGATATATGTGTGACTGTTATGTAATGTAAGACTAGGGAGAAAAGGTGACAGAAATGTTTTTCAAGGTGGGGCATATTGACATTTCCAGGCCAGAGCTATGGAGAAATCCCTTCCCTGCCCCTGTTCAAGACAATTTCCATAAAGCTCCCGCAAGCAGGTGCAGGGGCCTGGGGTTTGATCCCCAGGCCTACCATGCTAGCCCCACCCCCAGGACATGCTGAGGCCACAGTTGAGACTGGGTGTGGTGGTGCACACCTGTAATCCCAACTCTTGGGAGACTGTAAACAGGCAGATCTCTATAAGTCCCATCTAGTATTGAGACCCTTAACACCCTCCCCTAAAATACAAATAAAGAAAATATCCAAGCTTCTAGGCCTTTGTTCTGTCCTCTGTGCCTGTAGCTGTCCTTGGAGACTGTTTCTTCTTTGTTCTTCATGGCTGTCTGTGTTGGGGCAGCACCTGTGTGCTTGCCCTAGCTCGCTCCCTTAAAAGCAGACTTCACTTTTATGCATCAGAGTGGGCCTATGGCAGACCTGTTCCAGACATTCTCTCAAGTTCTAGCTAGACATTCTTCCTGCCTACCAGACAGGCCAACTGTTCCCTGTTTCCGATAGCTCCAGACTCAAGGAACCTCAACTCTTGACTCAGCATCTGTGGCAGGCACTTCCTCTTTTTTCAGTACTGGGGAACTGAACCCAAGGCCTCACACATGTCTAGGTAATCATCGTCAGTCATCCTGCCACTGAACATAGTCCCAGCCCCTTTCAATTTTTTTTTTTTTTTTAATTTTGAGACTGGTTCTCAGGAAGTCTCTAAGTTGCTCTGACTGGCTTTGAACTTGCCATCCTCCTCCTTACGCATAGATGGGGTCACAGGCCTGTATCACTGCACCTGGCACTGGCAGCAGAACTTATCATGTCCTTACTTGGAGGACTTAGGCTGCCCATGTGTGGCCTATAATTTGCTTTTAGGCAATGAGGAGCACAATTCCCATTCTTAGTTTTATGGCAAAGGTATAAGGACTTTGCAAATGTAATTAATGATTACACCTATCCATCATTGATTTTAACTAAAAGAAAAATTAAATTTGGTGGGTCTGCACCAATCAGGTGATCCCTTTAAAAGGTGTCTAGAGATTAGCAATTTGAAGCAGCAGCCTTTCTCACTGTATTGCTGGCTTTGGACTCATAACCTATGTTAATTCTATAGTCACAAAGAAGTGAGTTCTTCCAGCAGCAGTGAGCTTGCAGGGGACCCTGAGTCTCAGATGAGACTGCAGTCCTGACCATTACCTGGATTGCAGCCTGGTGAGAACCTGAACAGAGGCTGCGTTTAAGCCCTGCCTAACCCACTGATAAACTTTAATACTTGTATAAAATTTGGCAGGAGGTAGCCTTCTAGTCTGTTGGGATTACTACAACACCATAAACTGGGGCATTCATGCATAACAGAAATTTAATTCTAATAGCCCTATATTGTAGAAGTTCACATCAAGTCACTGGCAGGTTTGGTGGTTGCTGGGGCCCACTTTCTGGCTCACCAAAAGCATTTTCTCTGTCTCCCTGCATAGTGAAAAAGCAAAATGAACCTCCTTGTGCATCTTTTATGAGGGCATTAACTCAAATCTTGAGTATTCTACCTTCATCCACATCCTAAAGCCCCACCTTGGTGGTCAGACTTCAGCATCTGTACTTACGCAGCACCTTCTCTAAGTCTACCAGTTCTACCATGTATGTGGCCCCAGCTCCTCAAATACCTCTGATATTGGTTATGTCACACAAATATATTTATTCATCTATCTGTGAGTTTCTTAAATTCAGAGACTGTGCCTCAAGATATATCACCAGTGTCTAAAATGGAGACTAATTTATAATGGCTGCATCATAAATAATAAATAATTGAAGAACTGGATGAAATTTGCTTTGCTGGGATTCTTCCAGCTACTATGAACCTATTTATATCTTATAGTAAGACAGGATCATCTTTTGTCTTAACTACATTGCTTTTTCTGAGCCATGCAGCCCACCTATCATTGGTTATTTCATAAAATTCCTCAGAGGGATATGTCTTTTTAATGTATATTTTCGTTATATGATTTATCTGATGTTACAGATGGGAAGATTACAGTTATTTACATTGGAAATATACTCAGTTTTCTCCGAAAATTATGAATTAGTTGAATCCATGTTTGCAACAGCATTAAAACCACACTGATATTGTATGCTAATTTCTAATTATATTTTCCTTTTTATTTTAGTGAACCATTATATAAGGTTTAATTTTTAAAATGACAACAAATGCTTTAGTGGTCTCTATTCTTTAAAGGTCAAAGCCATATATAGTGTGGCTCTTTTTTTCTCTTAGAACTCAGTTTTTCTTCTTTACTGCCTCACCTACTTTCTGCATTAGTGCTCCTTAAGGTCAGGAGTAATGTATCCTGGAGTCTGAAAGGTATGAAATATTTCCAAATATTAGAATCAATGTATGCGCTGAATACTACTGACAGAGTTCCGACTTCTGGCCAGAGGTTTGCCGGAGCTGGAGTACACTCTCACTCTCATTGTAGGTGAGTGCTCCGTAGCACAGTCCTCCTTTCTTAGGAAAACTAATGGAGTATATTAGGAAGGCAAATATGCTACAGAGAATCAATATCTATTCCTGAATCAAAAATGTAATTTTTACATTATCCACTCTTTTGGCTTCAGTCAAGTCCATTGTTTGTCCCTGTTCTATCTATTAGCTCAGACTTCTGTGTTCTCTTTCATTAACACACATAATCAGTTGACTATACAAAGCTAATAATAGATTTCAGATTTTCTTCTGGAAAGCACATAAGAACATGTGAAAGGAAGTATTATTAACTAAAAATCTCTCCATTCTTAGTGATTAGCACTTTGACAAGCTGTTGTCTTAAAGGAAGGATTTAGATCATATATTGCATAACTTCAAAGCATTTTAAAAATATTTCTTTCTTATCTGAGTGCTAAGTAAATAGTAGCCAGTTTCATATGAGTCTGAAGCCTTGCTTTAGTTTCCTGAGCACATTCCTAGTCTACTGCTGTGGTGTAGATCATTAATTTGCAGCTGTATCTTGTTTCTTCTATTATGTATAATCTATAACATGGTAATAATGTGAAGTTATATCTGTTTCCATAGCCAAGCGGTTTGCTATTCATTAACAATACATTTACTCTCTAAAGTAATCATATAGAAAGTTCAAACTAGAGTATACAACTCAAAAGTAAATGGAATCATTTTCAGATCTCAGGTTTTATAGATTCTCTTTTGGGTAATAATTCCCCAGACATTAACATTTATCTTTAACATTTATTGAAAATCAGATCCCTGTGATTGGGTAAGAGGTGCTGTCATAGGTTCATAAGGCTACTTTGGCAACCTTAGGCATGTGAGTTAGGTTGAGGTCCTAATTATTATATTATTTTATAGGTATATTATATATTAATTTATTATTTAAGTTATAGTATATATTAATAAAATATAAAACATTTATAAATATTAAATCAAAATTAATTATATTTTCAAATCTGCTAAAATGCTAGTAGAGTAAGTTTATTCATTCATTTAGCAAACATTCATAAATGTTAATAGTCAGGCTAGATACTGATGACAATAATGGAAAGATGGGTTCCCTTCCCCAAGAAACTTGGAGTTCAGCAAGCCATTGAAATCTAATGTTTAATATTACTTGTGGGTGAGGTAACATCCAGGTGAAAGGGTGTGATAGAAGAAGCTGCTCACCTCATGGTGACCAAACAGTAGAAAGAGAGCTGGCACCCTACCTCTTTCTTCTACTTTTGTCCCATCTAAGTCTCCATGCTATTGGAGGATAGATTCAGAGCAGATTTCCCCTGTCAGTTCACTGACCCGTATGCCAACTGTCTCTGGAAGCATCCTCACCAGCCCACCTAGCAGCGGG
>PVKA01012851.1:0-43429 GCA_004027165.1 Ctenomys sociabilis
CCTCCTCCTCCTCCTCGTCCTCTTCCTCCTCTTGTTAGCACTCACTGCCTTTCTTTATGACACAGTGGTCCTGGGCAAACCTACCACAGCAGCTCAGGGATGGATTCCCGAGGGCCTTCCCGTTTCCCACATTCCATCTCCCTCTGCTGAGATGCAGCAGAACCCAGCACCATATCCTCCCAACTCCCTGCCATTTGGCTTCGCCAGAGGACTCCTTTTCTGATGGGTAACATGTGCTGGGGTTTTCAAAGGGAAAGTGAAGCTGGACTGACGTCATTTGTCTGTCATCTGTCTGTATGCTCTGCTGTTCCCATGTGTGGACACTGGAGGAGACAGTAGGAATCTCTGCAGCAGTGTGTCAGCACCTAGTCACCAAGTTCAGGGACATGAGAGACTGTGCCCAGGGTAGTTACTATTAGGGCGAAGCCCATGTCATTGAGAACAGCTTTCTGAGGCCCATTCACTCTTCTGAGGACATAGTTCTGTTATCACTGTTAGTTTTGCTGTTGGATTTCTTTGTCTTCCTGATATTAGAGAATTAGCATCAGAGCTGTCCAGGGTGCCTATGTGAGGCTTCCCAGAATATTAGGAACCCCACGGCTGAGTTTTACCTCTTCAATCAGCACAACGCTTGCTCATACACAGAATCACCTCCTCAGAGCCTCAGGCTCGATCAGTGCTTGGAAAGAATATAGTGTAAGAGCTCGTGAGAATGCAATGAGAACAGGCACGCAGGGGTTAGGCCGCTGTGTGGCTCACGGAAGTCACTCAGTGAATGGCACCTTTGTTACAGGTGGCTCTGAACTTCTAGCTTTGCCCTTCAGGTAAAGAAGCTTGTCTCCAAGGAGGACCACACTTTAGCAAATCCTTTTCCCTCACCCCAGCACAGAGAAAAAATGATTACTATCTCCTTTACCATTGCTGTTTTGGTTCCTAACCTGCCTCTCTGTCACAGCTAGATTACTTAAAGTTCATTGATGGAATGGTTGTTATTAAGAAATCAACCAATAGCAAAGTGCTGGCCAGGCTGTGGAGAAAAGGAGCCCTTCTCCTCTGCTGGTGAGAGTGCAGACTGGGGCAACCACTGTGGAAGGCAGTGTGGCGATTTCTCAGTAAACTAGCAATGGAGGTCCCATTTGGCCCAGCTTTTTCCTTTTGGGGTATCTTCCCAGAAAAACTGAAAAAAAAATACCACAGTGATATATGTGCACCCATGTTTATAGCAGCACAATTGGTCAAAGTTAATGTTGGAAATTGCTCAAATGCCCATCAGCAGAGAGATTGGCAAGATGTGTTCTTTGTATACAGAAACGCTACTGTTGTCTTCCTAGGATAAGAAGCTGGAGAGTAAATAAGATGAAAAAATCAGAATTTAGGGGCTGGGTGGATGGCTCAGTAGAATAAGGGCTTCCCTGGCAAGTGCGAGGGCCTGAGTTCAATCCCCAGTTCCACAAAAGTAAGTAAGTAAGTAAATAAATAAATAATGGACAACAGATATGACAGAGTGGGAAGAACTTGTTCAAGAGGAAAACAAAACAATTAGAGAAAAGGAGAAAAGGAAGGGAAACGTAAAAATACTTTTATTATTTATATAATAAATGACGTTTTAGATGGTTATACTACTAACTTCCCTTAGTTCATTAAAGAGAAAGTTCTGTGCTAATGTTATTTGTACAATTAAATGCCTATATTATCTGTACTCAGAGTAACTACTTTAATGATAACAGTATGTAATGTATTAAGCACTGTTACTCTCCTTTTATCTTGTTTTGATTTTTTTCTCTAACATAAAATTTAAAACATACAAAAATCACCTTCTTGTGGTTCTATCCAGTCCCTCATGAGGCTTAACTGAGTACAAATGCTGAGTGCCTCTCACTTTTCATAACACAGTTATGACGTGTGCCAGAAAAATATGCAATGATTAAATATTTTTTTAAGTGCTCAGAGTGAAAGACATGTTCCATTGGTCCCCCCACACACAACCGGATGCTTTCACCCACCCTGAATACACTGATCCTGCTCCTCTTGCCCCTTTCTGAATCCACTTTGGAAGTCCTTTAATGGACTTTCTTGTGCTGCCCTAGGTGCCCTCATGTCACTGGTTGACTCCAAATATTTACCTTTTATGTCATTTTCACATGGAGGAGACTGTGTCAGGTGTCCCAAAATGTCGGATCTGGGGAGTAGGCTGCCTGAGGGCCAGCCTGGCCTATTTCACCACTGCTTTTCTGCTAGATGAAATTTGGCTTTGGAATTCACTATATTTTTATCACTGCTTATGAAAGCAGAAAGGTTTCCAGAACAACCTCAGAAAGTAGCAAGAACTACTAAAAGGCAAAAGATTGTCACATGTGATTTTTGAAATTTCATTTTTGCCACTCTGCCCTAAGAAAGTGTGCTTGAAGCAAAGTGAAGAATTTTGAGCAAGATTAATGATAGTGGACTGGGAAGATAGCTCAGTGCTCTAAGCACCTGCCTGAGAAGCGCAAGGATCCAGGTTTGAACCCTGGCACTGCACACTGTCCAGCCACCTGTCTGGGTGTGGTGCTGGGCACCTGTAACCCCAGCGCTGGTGAGGATGAGACAGGAGGATCGCTACAAGTCTCAGATGCATAGCAAGATCCTGTACCAAATAAAAAAAAGGTATTGTTATTTTTTCATTGACTTTATTGAAACTCAATAATTACATAGCATAGTAAAAATTGTGGACTAATATTGAAATTGAAAGATATAAGATGAAGGCAGAGTGAATTTTAGAGAAATTTCTGAAATGAATAAATAGCATGAGATCATTAATAGATTGCATATTGTAAATAAATTATTTACAAACTTAAATGAATATAACAATAAAAATTGTCCAAAATAAAACTGAAGAAGAATTTACAGATCAGTCATATAATAGTTCACTCTATGCCAAAATTAAGAGACTTGTATTCATATAACTAGAATTTTTAAAGTAGAAATGAATAGGCAACGAGTATTTAAAGATTTAAAATTTCTGAATTTAGTTGAACTTATAACACCACATTTCCAAGAAAAATGAATATTTTGAAGAAAAAATATGAATAAAATCATACCAAGATACACAAAAACAAAATTGTCCAAAACTTATTATGAAGAAAAAAATCATTAAAGTATATACATAGAAATATTAGCTATGGAAGAAAAAATTAAATAGCATCTCATTCCACATTTGAAAAAGAAAAAAAGACCAAATGTGCAACAAACTCAACTAATTTAAAGGATTGGAGGAAAAAAAGAGATCTATCCTCTTTGAATTTCATACATAGCAAATATACCTTTGAAAACTAAAAGCAAAATATTTTCTGGTTACACAAACTCAAAATATTCTAATACCTCCAGACATAGCATATAGAAAATAATCCAGAAGGCAAGAGAAGTTGCTGTATGGTCCTGGATAAAGAATAAAGAACTCTCAAAATGACAGTTATGCATGACTATGAAAAAAATAAATTAAATGACCCCATTTAAAAGGTCATTTAAGATTTCTACAAAAAGAATCAACCTTATGTTGGGTCATACACATTTTGTTTCATATATATACGTGCGTGTGTGTGTGTACATAAGACAAAGAAGAAATAATATAAAGTCAATGGAAAGTGGAAATATACTTTTTAAAGTTTCTAATACTAGGAGAAAATATCATACCATGTCTTTTAAGTAGACTATAAGTCAAAGATAAGTATAAATCTTAAAACAAAAATTAAGATTAAGCATTATTCACAATATTAAATATTTATTTAAAATTATGTTTCAAAACAATTCAACTAACAAAAAAATGTGCATGATAGTAAAGAATCACTAAGAATAAAACATAAGTACTATAATGGCAAATAAATGACCAGCATTTCTAACTGTTTGGAGATAGGGTATCACACAAAGTTCTAGTATGTGGTGGACGTGGACAGCGTCATGATGCTTACTAGTGGCCAGGTGTCACTTGTGGGACTGGGCTACTACTATTTCCTTGATATCCATCCTGTAGACCTAGATAGAGCCATGACCCATAGGGTGCGGGAGAAGTCCATTTGTAGAATATGCTAATGGAAATATTTTGATGCTGTATACAAAAGAATAATAGAAAGCTTGCTGCTGTATACCTCTTACTCTCTTGTGTTTAATTGTTTGCCCTATTGGTGGGTTCTTACTATTCTCATTCACGGAGTTGTGTTCATTTTGCTCCCTCTCTAGTACATCTTTTAGAAGTCTGTGTAGGGTTGGCTTTCTCATCATGAAATTCTTTGTTTGTTCTTTGTCATGGAAGTATTTCACTTCTCTATTGTATTTGAAAGAGAGTTTTGCAGGGTATATCAGTCTGGGTTGGAATTGTTTTTCTTGCTTGTGGTACTTTGCTGTATGCTCTTCTTGACTTGATGATTTGTGAAGAGAAATCTGCTGTTATTCCAATGAGTTTTCCTTTAAATGTGATCTGTTTCTTTTCTTTAGCAACTTTTAGTATAATGTTCCTGTGCTGAATTTCTGGATCTTGATTATTATGTGTCTGTGTGTGGTTTTAATTGGATTGATGTTATTTGGAGTTCTATATACTTCAGTTACCTGAATGTCAGATTGTTTCCTGATATTTGGGAAGCTTTCTGCCATTAATTCCATCCAAATTCTTTTTATATCATTCGTATTGACTCCTTCTTTCTCATTCATGCCTGCTAATTAGTCTTATGTTGTTCATCTTTGCATTGTCTTGAAGATCTTGATTTTTTTTTTCCTACATCCTAGTTGTTTTTAAGAGATCTTTTCTTACTTTTTCACTAGTTGCAATGGTGTCTTTAATGTCTGAAAGTCTATTTTCACTTTCATTCAGTTGGATTTGCCAGCTTGTAATTGAGGTTTTTAATTTTCTGTATATCACTTTGAATCTGCTCCATGCATTCTATTTCTTTCCTATATCGTTTATTCAAGCATTCCATTATTTTTGTATTCTCTTCTATTTTTTATTAGTGTCTTCTTTAGAAGCACTTAGGACTTTCATTATAGTTATCATATCTTTTTTTTTCACTTCAGAAATTATTTCTGATCTGAGTTCCTCTATGCCTTTCTGCACTTGTTTCACTTCAGACATTATTATTTCAGAGATTTCAAGTGTATAGTTTCCAATTTCTTCTATGCTATTTTCTCCTGCATTTGATAGGGGTGGGGTTGGGGCCTGAGAATGCATTTTGCTCCTTTTCTTTATCATTTGTATAGCACTATCTTCTGACATTTGGTGTAGAGCTTAGATAGTTATTACTTTAGCACCAGGTCTGGATCTATCAAGTTCAAACATGTCCAAATGGGTATGGCTTGGGTGTGATTGCTGTGTTCCACTTCTTCCTACTGTAGCCCATGAAGGGAACCCTCTATGCCACTCTGGCAAGATGTTCTGCTGCTGGATAAGCTGGGTAGGTCTTGCCTCTAGCCTCTTTGCAGGGATTTCTGCTGCAGTGTTTCACCCTGGGCCTCTATGCCAGGCCTGGGCTCTGGGTCAAATGAGGATCTGGTGAGTTCTGGGTTGTCCCACTCACATGCCAGGCCTGGGTACAATAAAATATGTTTTAAAATAACTTAGTAATAGTGTGCATTTCTCTGCAGTAGATTTTTGTCTTTAGTTCTTTTTTTTTTTTTTTTTTTTTTTGTGGAATTGGGGATTGAACTCAGACCCTTATACTTTCCAGGCAAATACTCCTACTGAGCCCTATTGAGCCATCTCCTGGCCCCAAATTTTTGTCTTTAAAAGTTCACCACATGTTTCAATTACCCTTGCAATTAATCCATACTTATAAATGTTTAACTTTGAGTATAGGAGTTTAAGAGTGGAATTGGTGTAAAGCCAAAAGCAGGTAGGGTGTAGCCATTGGAGAATAGGATTCTTGAGTGGAAAATATTTGACATAAGCCATGAAAAGTGTGAACTGGGCTTTAAGTCTCCTCATCTTTAAAGCGGGTTCACCTCCGTGGGCTACAGCAGGCAGTCAGGCAATTAAAATTCCTTCTATGCATGTACTTATTGACATTGTGGAGTACGTTCCAAATAGTGATTCACTGTGGCCCCCAGCATAGGATGGACTTGTGACCATTGCTTGTGACCATGGATATCCATTCTGAGTGTCTTATTTGCAGACATGGCTTATATTTTGTAATGTTACTTCATCTTCACAATACATGTTTTTGGGTAAACATTCTCCCTCTCATTTCATGGCTAAAGACATGGATTCCACATAAGTGACTAACCTGAAGTAATATTTGCTGTGTGACTCTGCTCAGCTCATCCTTTCATAATACAACCAAACACCTCAGATAAAGGAGTCTTAAATATTTCTGTCTACGAAGAGAGCATGCTGGGCTAAGATAAAGTTTAGGTTCACTCTGGCACTAAAATCATTCCTGGGCCTCTCACAGGGGCTCAGCTTGAGCTTCATGTCCACCTCCATCACTGCCCTGAGAGAGCCCCTTTATGTCAGGAAGTCAGTACGCATCACGTGGTCACATGACTGGTAGAACAGCTTGATTGACAGCTACCTATCCAATCATGTTCCTTCTGGAATAGGAATCACAGATGTATGGGGTGACTCAGTTTGCCACACACTTTCATTATGATTACTTTTAATATTTCATTTAAAGGAGATGTGCTTATCTTGTGGAAATGGAATTTTAGAAACTCTTACAAAAGTGCATTTTGTGTTCCAAGGAGACCCACACCCCTAAACCCCTCCTTTTTGCAGCTTGAGAGAAAACAAGACAGAAGCTAGGGTTTCCAGTGCCATCTGTTATCCTTCCAAGGTGGCTCTGCCAGGGCTCAGAATTTTTAAAAGGAAGCCATTGTGCCCTGGGGAAGTTGGGTACCTTTTGCGACTAGCTGCTTTAGTGTTTGCTTTTCTTTCTTTCGTTTCACTTTTGGTTCTAGAAATTGAGGTTATCTTCATGCTGGCAAGGCAGGCCCTGTGCCGCTGAGCTACATCCCCGACCCTGTTTCCTTAATTAACTTTATTTCTGTACATTTAATACAAACATAAAATGTGTTAGTTCTCACTATCTATCTGTATATTTTAAAATAAAAAATTACCCTGGCAAGAACAAGGTTTTGAGTTCAATCTCCAATACCAAAATAAATAAATAAATAAATAAATAAATAAATAAATAAATAAAATAAAATAAAATAATAAATAGAACAAAAGAAAGGAAGAAAATAAAGGAAACTTTGAATAAAACAGCTCCTTGGAAGTATTTATGCTAATGCCAAGTGGACATTGAATAAAAGTTTACTTTTCATAGTGAATTTGTTTTTGCTTACCCCCCTCTTGCTCAGCTCAGCCTGCCCTGAGGGCTGAATTGGCATGTTGTCCCCTGAGCCTACCTACGCTTACTTAAGCAAGTGCTTTGGACCACTGAGCTACCTCCCCAGCCCTGTGAATTTGTTTTTAGTTAAGAGAGTTAAACTCATAAATCAAAGAGAATATTGTATCATGTATCAAGTAATTGGATTTTGACTTCTGTTTCTATCCAGATTTATGCTTTTGGCTGTCTAATATTAAGAATCTTAGACCATGGACATGTTTGTGCAAAACAGGAAAAGGCTCCACTTCTGCAGACAGGTGGTCCCTGTGTCTACAGAAGTGGGGCCAGGACAGAGGCTGCAGCGGGGCGGTTCCCACTTCCATCTGCACGCTGCAGTGAGGTGCTGTGCACTCCTCACCACTGCTTGTTATAGCCACACTATTAGATTGGTTCCAGTGCAGTGCAGATGGGAACCTGGCTCCTGATGCGTAAGAAGGCCCTATGACAAATTCTCCATGAGAACTGGATGCCAGGTGAACCCTCAAGAAACAAACAGGAGGCATCTAGTGGTAGAAATGGGGAGAATTGCTGCCTTAAACTTCAGCTGCTTCCTATAGCAGTGAAATGGTCCTGAGTAAGTCCCATGTATTGAATGACTTTAGTATCTGAAATTAAAGTGAATGTGCACCGCACCACAGAGCATTTTGATTGTTTGCTGGGGAATAATTGCGGAAGTAGAATGTCAAGCTCTGCTAACACGTGTTCTCGTTGTATCTTAGGAATCCAGGAGACACCAGCATGGCAGGTCTGGGAATGCCACTGGCAGTGAGCTCTCTGTCAGTTTCTCCCTCCTCATCTCTTGCCAAGTGGCAGCAAGAATTAACATCCATGGGGCAAACAAGGAACCACCCGTCACATAAAAGCTATGTGCTGGGTGCGGGAGGGTCAGTGATGAACACATCTAGACTCTGTCTCTGACCTCATTGAGTTTAGAGCTCAGGGCAGAAAAAGGACAATAACAAAGCAATTATTCAGATAAACCTACTTTTAGGAGCAGAAAGAAACTTTGTGAAAACAAGCAGCAAACACCATGACACCATCATTGGAGAGGACTTGTGATGGCCAGAGTAGGTGGATGTAGGGCTTGAGCTGTTCTACCGATAATGAAAACGTGTAGGAGGCAAGCTCATCTTGGCCTCAAATCCTTCTGTTTGATACCTCTGGTGTCCTAGCACCACACATGTGAAGGTCAGTGTGGCAACCTTATCAAGTTTACTTGGGTACAGGGATCGGGATCTCCACGGTGTTGTTTAGGGGTTATGCAGGCTCCAGCTGCAGAAGCTTATGCCATCACTCTTGCTGGGCTGAAGAGCTGCAGCAAATCAGAGCGGGCTGCTTTCCAGAGGCAGGTAACTTTACTTAAAGTCTCTTGTCCTCTCAACAAATGTTAGTCTCTTGATGTTCTTCTATGCATGATGAGGAACAAAGACTGCCAATGCTAGAGGTTATAGCTCTGCAAGTAAAGGTTTTGATTAAAAGTCTATCGTAGGTGTTCCACAAATATTGACATCACATTGATGTGCTTGTTCCAGGCAGTGGGGACCAAGTCTGACCTGAGCTGTTCCATCTCTACAGCATTGTTCCTTTTCAATAGAAAGAGCACTTTGTCTTTGAGCATCGCCTCTCCTACAGTTTCATTTGTCTGCTAACTGCCTGGTTCCTGAAGGCATTTTGAAAGTGTGACCCTTTATATCTCTAGGTGAATTCATTGTGTGTGTGTGTGTGTGTGTGTGTGTGTGTGTGTGTGTGTCTGAGTACACATGTGCCTGCCTGCTGTTGGTAAGCAAAAATCTTCCTCAGTAAGCCCATCTGGTGAATCAATCCATGTCTTTTAAAAATATTTCATCTTTGGCTCCAAAGACAATATGTTCTATCCATCTCTGCCTATCTGATGTCCCTTCTGACTCACTCCTTTTCCTCTGGCTTCAGATTCCTCTCCAGGCTCAGCCTGTATTCTCTCTTTCCACAGAGACCCTTCCCTGGATCTTGGTCTCTGTCCTTCCTTCCCATCATTCCCTTTCCCTCTTGCCCACTCACTCTACTGCATTCTGGTTCAGATGTCTCTACCTTTGAAATTGTAACAAGGCAAATACTGAGCATGAGTTGGGAGTGAGCTAGCACATGTGGCCACACAATGCAACCTGCAGGAAAGCAGGACCCATATTTGGGGCAAGTAAAGGGGGGCCTAAGCTAAGTGCATCGGGAAACAGCTGGTCCTTCTGTGGTCCTGAATCAGTGCTAAGTGCCCGTGTGTCTGCAGCACAGACTGGCAAGAAATGGAGGAAGCCAGTCTTGTTCAAGAGACACCTTTGAAGATCCTTGAATCTAGGTCAGACTTGACTGCATCTGCGTAAGCATGTATATTCACAGAGAGTTATTATATTGCCTATTGTGTGTGATCTGCAAGTGGTATAAATATAAACTTGTAAACTTCTCAAAAAGGCATTTGGCCCTATGCCTGGAAACTCTGATTCTCCACTTCTTCAAAATCTTGGTGGATAACTAGTTGGAGGACAACACTGCATATTACAACAAATACTGTGAAATGCATATTTTTTAAATGAAGTTCTGTATCACTTGTAATTTTTTGTTTTAACTCTAATTTGTACTTTCTTTAAAAATAATTTTTAAAAAACTGGAAAAAAAAGCTTGGTGAGTGAATTACAGGCTGAACTAAGAATTACTGCTTTTGGAACTATCACACAGAAAAATGTGAACGATTTTCGAAAGTGTAGGATAAGACGCTGTTTCTCTGAGCTTTTCCAGATGTCTCTATACCCAAGTAACTAACATGTTACATTCTACAAAATGCTGCAAAATTATTCATGAACATGTAATTCAAATACACCAAGTGCCATAGATACTTCCCGGTCTCTCCAGTGGCCCAAATCCATTAGCCTCTATCTTGGGTTTAAACGTAATTTCTTCAGAAATACAGTTGAGTCGGTTACTGAGTAGTCCTTTTGTGTCTGTCTTTGAATAGCATTTCTGCCAGTCTGGTCACACTCGAATCAATCTTTCTGGCAAAACATGGAAAGACTTTCACTTACATTGTGTCTCCGTGGTGGCAAAGGAAGTCTTTAACAAATAGTTAATGGAGGAGCTGAGCACAGAAATAAATAGACCTAAGACTTCCAGCTGGCATGAAGTCTGATTGTAGATTGAATGACAGCTAAGTCATGGTATTTTCTATTTTTTCAGGGGAGGGGTAGAAAAGCTGCAAGAGTGGAAATGTAGAGTTTTCTTTCTCTTTTTAGTTACTGTTTGAAATATTCACAAGTGCAGTGTGAACTATTTTTAGATTTAGGACATTTAAAGTATTTCCCGTTTTAGTATTTAAAAAAAATATGGTGGAAGTAACTAAAGCAGAAGTTAATGGCAAGTTAGCTCCAGCAGGATGAGAACTGGTTTTGCTGATGTCACAGCTGTTTCATAGTAGGCCCACCCATGACCACCCTCCCTGCACCTCTAAAAACACCATCTCCAGACTGAGGAGGTGCCTTCCCGCCTCAAGTAACCTGCTAACCACAGACAGGAAACCGGGACGGGAGGTTTCAGATGTGAAATCCTGCTCCACCCATGTGGGCAATCCAGACCCAGGAATGGCCCAAGGAATAGAATGACATTTTCCTACAGTTACAGATTTTCCTGTATTTCAGCTGCAAGAAAAGGGTGGAACAAAGGGGGACAAACACAACGGAAGCATAGTGGACTTGGAAATTCCTCCAGCAGAGCACCGTGGCTGTTCCATTCATGGCTTTGAGGAGCTCCCTGCTCGAGCAGCACAGGCCCTCATGGCCCCCTTCTCCAGTCCCGCAGCTGAGATGTCCAGGGCTCTGAGGGCTGAAACCACAGTCATCCCAATACTAGGGCCCATCACCAGTCTTCCTTTCAGCTTTGTAATGCCCAGCCGCCATCTGTCTGTGCTGCTTATTTAACATGCATTTTCTATTTTACTAAGGTACAAAAGCTCTTCTTTTTTTTTTATCTCTACTGGGTAGAGTTTATATATTAACTCCTTTAGTTACTATTTCAGAATCTAATCTACCTTGAGTATTGTAGCTCAGGAGCAAATTTAGGTGTGATATTCTTTTTAATACCACTCAAATGTAATAAAATACGTTAGATGGTGGGTTTGACAACAGGAATTTTGATTTAAAAAATTGCTGCCTTTTCTCTTATTGTTGATCATTCTCCAGGGCTTCACATCATTTACTTTTAGCTGTTGAATGCAGTTCCATAGAATTCAGTGTTAAAATAGGCTGGAAAAAGGAAGAGGCAATGCCTAGAGATTTTTAATCATGGAGCCAGCCTCATGGAAATTCTTATCAATCGGCTACCTCTGGTTGGCCCCACAGAATACTCACATCCGTTTGTGAACTGAAGGGTATCGATGGAATTTTTAAAATACCCTCTCAGCTGGCATGAAAGATCAAACGTGTTAAAGGCTGCCTGGAGATGCCATTCTTTTAACATCTATTAGGACCCAATAATCATGTTGCCCTAATTAACTGCTACTTACATTGTTTTTCTTTTCAAACAGTTGACTTTCTATTCTCTCAAAGTGAAAAGCTCTGACACCATCTATGTATTTGCTTCATGCATAATTATTGATCACTCTGTGTTGGACTCTGCATTGAGAGCTGGTGGTAGACCTTCGAGAGAGGCAACCTCCATCCCTAAGTTTTGTTATGCAGTGGGAAGGCCACATGTGCAGAGAAGAATGAAATGAAATAATTACCCACAGAAGTATTATGGACAAAAATGAAGTATGAAGAGGAAATATTAGGGGCTACTGGTAAGATCACCCAGCTGAACAAGGAAGGCTCTGGGGAGGTGGGACTGTGTAGAGCTCAGGGGCGAGCGCTCAGATGACCTAAGCTTCCCTCTCCCTAGAAGGGAGGGGAGGAAAGGGGACATTCCCCACATGTGTCCTTAGTGCGCAAAAAGATTCTGGAGTGAGCCAAGGCTTGGTCTGACACCTGGCAAAAGACCAGCTGGCACATGTTAAATCTGGAGAACTGGATGGTATACATGTGAGGCAGAAGAAGGCCCCTGCATTTTATCTTTAGTACAATTCAGAATCATGAAAGAGTTTGAAGTGACAGAAAACTTGGTGTGTTTGGCTTCATGGGGAGATGAAGGGTTTCTGTGAGAAGAATGGTCTGAGGAAAGCACAGCTGCCCTGGAAGAAGGCTGCTGGCTCCGTGCTGGGAGAAACGACCAGAGCATCACCTGGAGTAGCAAAAGGGAGTGATGCCTCTCTTAGCACAGGGTCCAAAGGGGGAAGGACTTTCTCTGGAATGGTACAGACCCACTGAGGCAATGGAGTGGATGCAGGGCTGTAGCTGCCCATCTTGGGTAGAACCTTGTTTGAAAAGAACACACAGGTAGCTCTCTTGATAAACTGCAGATGCAACATGGTCATAACATGAATATACTACACAAGAGTTTGAAGTTAAATATATTTTTGTGGATATGGATATTGGTTAAAAATAAATTTAACCATGAAATGGACAGACTTACACAGTAAGACTGTGATTTGAACAGACTTACCAGACCTAATAGGTATCCTTTCAAGTCATTTTGACAGAAGATAAGATTTTTTGACAAGGTTAGTTTATTAGTCTGGTTTTTTTTTTTTTGTTGTTGTTGTTGCTATAACAAAACATCCATCACTGGTAGTTTAAAAAGAAAAGAGATTTATTTTGGCTCATGGTTCCACAAGTCCAAGAACATGAGCTGGCATCTGAGTAGATGCTCAGCTTCCAGTGAGAGCCTTTCACGCATCTCATCTGGAAAAGCAGAGGAAATGGGGAGGCAAGCACATGGAGAAGGAACTTGCCTGCCAGGAAAGGAGAGATGGGGTCTGGGCTCCCTCAGCAGTACCTGGCTGCTATGGTAACTGACCTGAGAGTGTCAGTCCCCAGGACTCATTCACAGCAGCGCTAACATAGTCCCAAAAGCACCACACCAATCTCCTATAGAGCACGCTCTCCCACCCCCAAGGTCCTGTGCTCATGAGCAAGCCCCCTCCTACCTCGCCCCACCTCTTAAGGGCACCACCATCTCTCAGTAGTGTTACACTGCAGACCACACTCACAGCATGTGGATGTTCAGGGCCATAGCATGCCCAACTCAGAGCAGCGAGTGTTCCTTGATTTCTGCATATGATTTTATTGTAGAAAAAGTCACAGGCAACATATCTTCTCTTAGTAATTGTACAAATATTCAGATCAATTGATGAGAGAATGGGGTGCACAATATGAGAGTTGAAGGCATACTGAGTTCTGTTTTCAGACCCACACCTTCGCAGTGGCAAGGCTGTACTCTTTTAGCCTCAGTTTCCTCTGTGGCATAGTGAAGATGATGGTGGTTTCCATTCTGTGCAATGCTGTTTGCATTAAGAGTAATAACCACAGCCATTGAGCACATATCCTGGTCCTGACACAGGTCAGGGAAAAACAGGTGTTAGTTCACAACTGTGATAATTAAGGAATTACGGAATCTAGGCAGAATCTTATTTTATCTTCTTGTTTTACACATAACAAAGCTAAAGCCACTTGTTATGTAACACATGTTATGCATCTGGTTAGCATTGGCTCCCTACAGTGACTGTTCTTAAGAACCTTTCATTTTTTCCCCTTGATGTATGCATAGGAGCATCTACATTTAGTAGAAGAGTGACATGTCATGGAATGGCTGGAGTGTGAGTACAGATTCTGTGTGTTTGTATTTATGTGTGTGTGTGTGTGTGTGTGTGTGTGTGTGTGTGTGTGAGAGAGAGAGAGAGAGAGAGAGAGAGAGAGAGAGAGAGAGAGAGAGGTGGAGATAGATCCAGAGCGAGAATGAACCCCACACAATCAAGAAGAAACCCCACAATAAACAATAACAAAAAAACAGAATCAGAAAAAGTGCAGAATGGAGAAGAGGAGCTGTGATATATCTTTGGGTTGAAAATCTAAACAATCATAGAAAGATAAGAACAAAACTCAGAACCTTCTGCCAAAGATAATACCAAGCAACACTAGACATTGCTACAACTCTGAATGGACGAGTAGGCTGGGTGCTGATCTGAGAGGTATGCAGATAATCTGAACCTTAAATTGTTTGGTATAAAATCAGCCTTGAAGCTTTGGGGAAGAGAAAAACAGTCACAAGGAATAAATGAGGCACATGAAAAGCAATAAAAAAGGTAAGTTACCACTTATAAGTAGAAGGAGAGCATCTCCTAAGAGTTTATATGCATTTTGTATTGCTCAGAAGAAACAGAACTATGTTTGTTATGAGGTGGAGGGTGTGGACATTAAGAACAGGATCATATGGTCTGGGAAAATACTCCAGTTGGTTTCAAAAAGTTTTGTCCATGCATAGGTAGCAGGTGGTCACACCTTGTGATGGTTGATACATTGTGTCCACTCGAGAATTTAGAAGTTTAACTAGGGACTCAGTGCAGAGCCAGGGTGTGGTTAATCAGTAATGACCTTCATTCTGCACTGGAGGAAGTCTGAGACACTGTGTATGTGCTGTACCTGCCCTGCGGGGCCAGTGCTGAGGGGCGCTAACCTGAAGACAGTACAGGGGAGGAGAAGAAGCTTGTCGACCCTCTCTGCTCTTGTTCCTTTGCTGTTTTCTGCCACCTTCAGGTGTTACCCATGTGCTATGCCTCCCTGCCTTGTAGCCAGCTGAAACCTCCACAAATTGCGCGAAGATGACTTCGCTTCCTTAACTTTGGGTGTTGGGCGTTTTGTTCCAGCAATGAGAGAAAAGTAACTGAGAAATAGATGTAAAATACAGTTGTTGAATTTATTCAAACATAACTTTTCACTTCAGAAAGATAAATCAATTCCATTGTTAAGAAGGGCAAGTAGAGGGAGTACAACAGAATAACTGGGAAGAATGATTTCAGATCAGTGACTTATTCAAATCACCACAGAGCTGTGCTGCCATAAACAAACTGAAACAATCTGTCTGGGCACCTTCCCTCAAAATGAGTTTCCATCACGTGCAAAGAACTGTGAGGAAGTCTAAAGGATATGGGGTAAGCTGACTGTGAGGCTTTTGCCAAAGGAGCTTGGTGTCTGGTCAGAAGAAAGCATTCCTGTGAGTGGAGTTCACTGAACACACAAGAACTGAACTGTGTGTTCTCCATGCCCAGACTTCAGAAACCACTCATCTGTCCTACACTGTTTTATGCTCAGCTATCCATGGCTCTGGTCAGTGGTTGGCTCCAGAGTGCTTCATTGTTACCTTTCTGCCCAATCCTGCTCTTCTTAAAAGTGCAAATTATGTCTGGTGTAGTACCTTGGGCTACATCTTCCTCAATATCCAGTACATAGCAAGTGCTTATTAAATAGCCACTGCACCTACTGAAGGACAATTTATCTTTGAACACTCATTTATTCATATTGAATATTAAATACTATTGTGTGTCATCTCAAGTTGATTTGAATATGCAGAATTTAGCAAGTGGAATAATAACGTCAAAAGTTTTCATATAGCTGAGTTTATATAGCTTCATATGTACAATAATGTTATAGATATTTAAGCATAAAAGATCTGTGTGAGTTCTGGAGAATAACATGATGGGTATGCGATCTTGTTGAGCAGGACCGTGGCTCATGCAAGCAGAAGTGTATTAATAACTAATAGCTTTGTGAAATCTGAGAACATTTCCAGGGCTGATGGGAGGGGAGAGACAGTTATTTTGACACTCGAAGAAGCCATTTATAGTCTTGTCATCGTTTCTGTCATGAATATTATCACTTAATTATAAGATAACATGATTTGCTGTTTAGGTATCAGAGAAAGAAATACTCAGGCTGGGATCAAAGTGGAAATCAATTCTTGAAAGGTCTGAGCTCTAATTAATAAAGAGGACATGCGGTGTGGCATAGGTCGGCATGGGTTGGGGTATCTATTTTAAAGATGTTGGATCGCCCAAGTTCTCTGGCCTGTAGGTCGGAGAAAATCGCCACCTACAACCCTAGTGAAGTGTCTTGTCTACGTGGGAATTGGCAAAAGTAGAAGCAAGTAACGAAGCTGCCTCAGTTCGCTGTGGAGGGCTTGCTATGGTGGGTGTGTAGTTGTCCCCCAAAGCCTCATGCAGGTGTGGGGCAGCTTCTGGAGTTTGTGATTGATTGTTGTGGGTGTGGATGCTGTATCTGCCCAGGGGCTGGTAATCTGCATTATGATGTAAGGAGCGAAGAGAAGGGAGAGGCTTGGGCTGCCGCTACTCCCTTGTGTGCTCTCGCTCTTTGCCATGGAAAGTTCCTTTCTGCTGTGCTGCTCCGCCTTGGCGCCAGCTGAGCGTGGACTGAAACCTCCAGCAACTGTGAGCTAAATAAGTCCTCCCTTCCTTCATTCTGGGTGTTGGATACTTGTCCCAGCGAGGAGAGAAGCGTAACTAAGTCAGGGCTGCAAGGTCCAGGTGGCTCCTCCCAAGTGTATTTCCTTCTGGAACCTTCATTGGCCAACTTGTAGAGAAATGCAAGAACAGCATGCGCATCCATGTGATCCATGCAGAGACCACACAAGGGGAGGGCGTAGGACCAAAGGGCCAGCGGATGACCACAGCACCTGCTGCGCGGAGAATCTCAGTGCTCACTGGATAATGCAAGGAGATGGATGAAAATCAGCCCTCGCTTTCCTAGCTCCTGTTGTGCACTCCATATTATAGAAGGAATTGCTAACAAGCCCACTGGTAGAATTCTAAGTTCTTCCACTTGGAAATTACTCCATATCCTTATGTTTAAAAAATCTTATACAATCTCCATGTAAAATGGGTTTCATTATCCCTATGAGGAATTTCTGAGAGATTAGCACAGCTCTTCAGAGTCGTACAGGCAAAAAAGTGGAGTAGGAAATCCAAACTTTGGCTGTCGGCTTCTCATCTCCATTTTGGCTTCACAACTTTTTGATGCTAGGTTCACGGCGGGATGACTGGCTGTTGCTCTCCTGTGGACCACTGAGCACTTTTGTGGGCTCTGCCTTCTTTCAGCTAGTGGCTGAGTTAGCACTTCAGTGGTCTGGATTGTTAGCTATGTGTCTGTCATCCTAGTATTTTCATAGCGGTTACATAGGTTTAACTGAGAACTGACATAATATAGAATTTCGGGGCCCTGTTCAATCTAATCTAAGAATGGGTCCCCAAAACAGATCCTCAGAGGACAGTTGTATAGCCAGCCTGATGTGAACTGGATTTTGTAATTCTCTGACAGGTCAAAGATTTTACAAACAAGTTGAACAAATCCAGGTCAGAGTGACAGTGTCACAAAGCCCAGCTATTCATGTTGCCAATAAATAAAGCCAATAGCAAAAAGGAAGAGTCATATTTCCTGAATACCATAACCTAAGAGTGGGTACATAAGGCTCATGTGGCTGAATGTTTTAGGGTAGATGTGCTCCTGCTCTTATAAATGTGCACTGGTTACTGCCGTGATTGGAGAAGATGCACTCCAATAACATATGCTGATTTAATGGTCAGAGCAAGGCGCACACTGCTTCCCACGTCTAGGATGCTTTCTGAGGCAGGATAATGGAGCTACCTTGAAGTCACTTGCTCTGGACAGGCATGCACTGGATTTTAAAAACAGGGGCCCAGGAAGCCTGTGGAATGACACAGCTTTCAGCAGAAACAAAAGATTCAAAACATTTAAAAGACAGATATTTTGTTAATGAACCTGATTTCAGGGCAGATAACTGTTGGCCCAAGAAATAACACTTACCCATCAGAACTGATGGATCCAGACTTGTCCAGTATCCCTAAGGGGTACCCATGGCAGACGTATGTGTGGTAGCTCCCTTGACACAGTGAAAAGCCTAGAGAAAATTGAGTGGCTGACAGAAGCCCACTAATGCAGCACATGTGTTCAGGTGCCTCCCACCTCAGACTGATGGCTCCTGAAATCCAATGATTGATTAGAATTTATTTTAGAACTCTTGCATCGATCTACTTAATCCACTTACACTCAACTAGATCCTGATACTCAGAATCATACTGATAAAGCTGACAATGGAAGAGTTCTGAGGTAGCTGCAGAAAAAATTGCAGCTGAGGTGACACATGCGTCCTTTACTTTCATCATCTGAAAACCTTTCTAACTCTGTATTGGTGTTAAAATACATTACTTCTTTACTCGTTCAACCTAGACAACAATATTTTCTATGCTAACTTTAATGAAGCCGAGTGTATGGTCCATTTGTCTTTGTTTCTGTTTCTCCATCCGCTCTCTCCAAATGTGTGTTTACTGAGTTTATTCAGTCTCTTAGAGAAAGATAATTCAACGACTGCTATTAAAATGGTGGCTCTGACTTTGCCACGAGTTTATGTCTTTAAGGATACTATTTCAGCAAATGAGCCAGCCATATGTTAAATCAAATTTAACATGCATTATGAAACTCTGAATCATATTTTATATCTCCATAATGATAACAAATGATAGCTTATCTCATGTTCTTCTCATTTGTACCACTTCTCATCAATCTTGCTCATCCTGCAAAGATTTATTAAATGAACAAGTGTCCAACGGTAACTGTTAATATTAATAGCTTCTTTTTCAGTTTTTCTTACTAGCTTCTTTTGTTACATGCATACTTAAGCCCACTTTAAAACAGGCTTTAAAAGTAGTAGTTTTTGGATTTTTTTCTTATTCTGGAACGAAAATTAACAGAAAAATAGGAAGTTAGCAATAAAATTATTTTAATGAAACTGTGCAATTATACTAGCCCATTACAAAGCATAGGATTTTCTATGAGCTCAACGCTACTGGTGAAATCTTGTTTTACCAGAGTAAAAGAGTCAATTTTAAAACCCTGGAAACATTTCAGATCCCTTATGACTTAAAATTGCTACTTGTGCAGTAAAAGTTTAAATCACTTGAGTAAATTTGTAATTTAATCTTTAAAGTTTAACTAACACTTATTCTTCCTTGCTAAGAGCTTTGAGTTGGTGTACATTGTAGGAAGTTGCTGCTTTTTCTCAACTTCACTGTGAGTTTGGCCTCACTGATTTCCAAACCAGGAATTTTTGACACTTTTTTCTAGATGGGATTCCTTCCTACCATCTCGTCTCTCTGGCTGTGAGGTTTTTCCTCTTCTTGCCCTAAACTCAACATTCTTCAGAACATCAACTTTGCCTATAACGTGATCCTTCAGATCTTTGTCCTTGGCCATTAACCTGGCTGTCACACTGTTCCCTCAAGCCCAAGATGCCACCTCAAGCTCCTGGATGCACCTGGGATGCATGAATATGTGCCCGCTGGGGTCCATCTTCTTACGTTCTTGGTCAAGCAAGTCTTGTTCATTCTTTCTGACTGTTTGATTCATTTATGTATTATTTCAGGAACTCATAGGTTCTTTAAGGAGACAATCTAAAAGCAGCTTACCCAAGAATCCCCCCTGCTCAGTGAGCTCTGTGCCCAACACTGCACGTGCTGAGGCTGTTGACAAAATATCTTTGATGGTCACAAACCCCACACCTGTATCTTATGTCAATAAGAATGATAATAATAGGTAAAGCAACCATTTTCTGGGTCCCTTTGCACGTTGGCATGTTGTACCTATGGCCTCTAATCTTTGCACCAACCTTAAGAGGAGGGAAATTAGTCTCCACTGTATACATGATTTTTCTAAATTGATAAGAAATGAAATTCTTGGGGCTGGGGAGATGGCTCAGTGGAATAAGTGCTTCCCTGGCAAGCACAAGGGCCTGAGTTCAATCCCCGGTTCCACCAAAAAAAAAAAAAAAGAAGTGAAATTCAGTTGGCAATCATGTGCTGCTTTATAATATTTCTTTTATTTTCTCTAAGTATTAAATTAATTTTTTTGGTAGAACTCAGGCCCTTGTGCTTGCCAGGCAAGTGCTTATTATATTGAGCTATCTCCCCAGCCCCATAAATTAATTTTTATAGTAACAGTTTTCCTCTCAACATTCAAAGTTCTCAATAGATATTCTGTTTTATATTCCTTTTTTTCCTTAGTGTATTTGGGACAGGGTCCATAGGGTCTCACTACACAGATCTGACTCATAGTGATCCTCTTGTTTTCAGCCTCCCAAGTGCTGGGATTACAGGCATGCAACACCACGCCCAATCTCAGCATGCCCCAGGGGCGGGGCTGGCATAGCATGCCAGGGAAGGAACACTGGCCATTGCTCTCCGCCTAAGTGGGTGCTTTAATACGCTGAGCTATCTGGCTGTAGTGATCTTCCTGTCTCAGCCTCCCCAGCATTGGGGGTGGAGCCGGCATAGCAAGTGTTGCTGGGGAATCTAACCCCATTCCCTGCACTTTCCTAAACAGGAGCTTGGTCTGCTGAGCTATCTTGCCGACCCTCTGCTTTATATTTCTTATCTAGAAAAGGAATTTTTACTTAGCAGTCATAATAAATGATGATTATGTAACAATAGAACAAAACCACACCTTTAAAATACATTATTTCTTGGCTGACAGTGGATACCCAAGTATGACAAGATGTTTAATTTCAGGAATATTAGGAAAGAGATTTGGGGCCTTGGAGGAAAGCCAATTTAAGGAAGATTTGTCTGGTGAGATGTTTTCTGGAATCAGAACTGTAATTTCCCAAGGAGGGCTGGACAAGGGGCACAGCTCACAAGGCTGCAGGATGCTGCAGGGCTTGGCTGGACAGAGCCCCCTGACCTCGCGAGAAGTGAGAAAGAAACACGAGCTTTAATCGAGACAGAAGAAACCCAGATCAAATGAAGCCATGATGAACCCTTGACCAGTACGGCAGTGGATTAATGCAGAGGAAGGAGTGGCAGGTGGGAGCATCGTGGCCTTTGCACCGCTGTCATTGTGTTTTCTGAGCTACCTGGGTCTCAATTTCTTGCTCGTGATCTGGAGGTAAAGCTTATCCTCAGAAATATTATGAACTATAATTATTTAAAATGCATGTTCAGGGGCCAGGGAAACAGCTAGTAGAAATAAGCCCAGAAGGCACCGAAGGATGTGCGACCCATCGACAAGGAGCATCAGTCACACAGCACATCTTGATTTACTCATGTTAGAAGTGTCACCCTTGCTGACAGTGCTCAGACGTACAGAGCCTGCCTGGCAAGCACAAGGTCCTGAGTTCCATGCAAGAAACCCCTCCCCCCAGAACAACAGTGTTAAGTATTTCTACTAATGCTAGGTAGACGTCAAGAACACAAACAACTATTGTTTTATAATTACATTTTACATTAATAAATGATATGATTATGCTAGAAATTATATGGTGCCCACATGAAAACTTTACAAGGATTAATGGATTAATGTATAACAGATAATTAGTACTAATAATGCTGGCATGAGGTCTTCAGTGTCTTATAACCTTGACTACTATGGTTTGTGAGTCACTGTAGAGGTAGCTAAAATTGACCCCTTGTGATGGTTTAATGCAATAAAGACACAATTGTTGCTAATGTTTTTCTGAAACCACAGAATAATTTTATAATTATTTAATTAACCTTTGAAGGTTTGGGGAAGTCAGATAGAGGAGAAAACACATAAAGATCTCCTAGAACTTCAGGGGGAAAGGCTTTCTAAAAATTCACTAAACAGTATAAATCTAAAGGCAAAATATGGGAATTGCTTTGTGAAAACTATTTAGCACGAGGCTTGTTTATCTCCATGTCAACAAAGTAAGGTTACCTGCTTGAGTTTCAGTGAAAGCAAGAATTAATATCCGAGACACTTAAGGAAGCAACAGTCCCCGCCACCTTGTCTGATCCTGCGGAAGAGAGAATCAGTACCTGTCATGAAGTTCAATAGCTTTCCAAGCTTGGCTGCATGCTGAAGATGCTATTAAATATTCCAAAAGAGGCTATTCGAATACTTCCTTTCAGAATTGTAGTTTAGAATGTTTCCTGTTCGATCCACAATTAGGTTTCTGTTCTCAACTCTACAGTAAATTTTTACAATCTAGTCCTCACTGGTGTCATACTCATAGTCACATAGGAAATTGCTTCTCCGGGTTTGGCCTTGATGGAAAGTGGGGGCTATTCAGTGTCAGCATAATATTACTCAGAATCATGCCATCCACAATGGTTAAAAATGTTCAGGGACCCAGCAAGGGCCCAAGCATTTCAGTTCCGTGAAGTTTTATTTATAGAGTCTCTAACCTATGGGGACCTCTCTTCAGGCAGTCAGTCCAGCTTTGTGAAAGAATCTGTGCTTACCAGCCACCTACTACGTGCAGGCAGTGGACTGAGCTCTGTGGAAGAAATAAGATGGGGCCTAGCACCGGGGCTGTTCGGGGGGACTCGAAGGTCTCCCCTGCTAACAGTGCTCCATGCTCTGGGTCCCCAGAGGGGAGAGGAAAGCGTTTGGGTGGAACATATGACCTTTGAGCTCCACCTTGGAAATGTGGATCATTAGAAAGTGGCCCCAGTGTCCCACACCTCAGATCTGACATCACCAGGGAGGAGGCAGTTGGAGGCTATGGGGCAGGGAAGGGCAAGGAGCAGGATTTGGAGGTCTCTAAGTGAGAGTGTGGGTGCTTTGGTCTTGGCTTTGCAAGCACTGGGAAGGCAGCAAAGGCCTCAGGAGGAAAGAGTCAGGATCAAATATGTGCTTCATGAAGGTGCATGCAGCAGCTATGTGGGTTTCGTGGGTGCTGCTGGGAAGGGGAAGGGCTGCCAAGGCTGAGAGGCTGAGACCATGAGAGGCATACCCATCAGTGTTACGTGAGCAGCGGGGTCTGACTTTAGAAGGCCAGGGCGGGGCCTAAGTGGACCTCCAGCCCACATGACACTGGCCACACACCATGCCTAAGACACTGGCAATTCACCATGCGCAGACAAAACCTCTTAACAGAAAACCTTGATTCAAAGATAGCAAATATGTAAATAACATGCACACAGACACAAAACCTTCATACTTCTACAATGGTGTGATGCTGTTGGTTATAAGCCATCATTAATTATATATTTTGGAAAAATGAAATGGAATATATATAAATGTCCCCTATCTGCAATGTCATATTCCACAATTTCAGTTGTCTGTCACTACCCACTGTTTGAAAATATTAAGTAAACAGTTTTAGAAATTATATCCTTTAATAATTCTTATTAGAGCATATTGGTATGTTATTTTATTATTAACTTTTTCTTTTCTTTTTGTATTTTAGGGAAGGGTCTACAGGGTGTTCAGTGTTTCACTGTGTGGATCGGACTCGTAGTGGTCCACCTGTTTACGGCCTCCCAAGAGCTGGGATCACAGGAGCTCATCACTATGCCCAGTCTCAACTTCTGTCTCAGTGTGGCCCGGGGGAGGGGCTGGCACGGCAGACCTGGGGATCCAACCCCTGTGCTTGCTTGCAGGTACCTTAATCCGCTGAGCTATTTGGCTGGCCCTTATTATTAGATTTTATTAGCCTCTTTAGGAGCCTAATTTTAACATTACCATAAGTATATTCTCTTTATGAGCCCAATTGTAAACTTTAATATAGGAAAAAACCAAATATACACATATATATTATACATGTATACACATAGGAAAAAAACAAACCCTCTGAGGGTTTGCCCCAGACAGGGAACACCAGTCATCCAGCACATCTTGATTTATTTATGTTAAAAGTGCCCAAATAGGCACATTAAAATCCAGGAAATTTGGCGACGACCTGGCGGTTCACAATACTTGCTAAATTCCACATTACTGCAATGTCATGCCCTGGAGTCAGTAACGTGCTTGCTAATGCTGTCACCCAATTCTTAGTTCTTTTTGTATATGAATGCACGGAAGAACCTCAGTCGAGTGAAGCTGAAGATTTGAAAGTGCATTAAAGAAGCGCCGTACAGGACGCCATTGATATCACGCCTGTCACTCACCCCTTAGCACAGGTCTTCATTCAAATTAATGTAATAGATCATCCAAGCATTGCTCGGATTTCAGTTGTAGAAATTAAATTTTAGGTAATGAGAAATGATGAAGGTGCGCATTCATGATTTCTGTGCAAGTTGTTAGAAATACGAAAAGAACGGACCAGCCAAATAGCTCAGAGGATTGAAGTGCCTGCAAGCAAACCCAGGGGCTGGGGATTCGATCCCTGGGCCTGCTCTGCTGGCCCTGCCCCTCCCTTCCGGGGTGAGCTGAGACAGCAGTTGAAACTGGGAGTGGTGGTCATGCCTATAATCTCAGCTCTTGGGAAGCTGTAAACAGGTGGATGACTATTGAGTCCAATCTAGTAGTAAGACCCTGAACACCCTGTAGACCTGTCCCTAAAATACAAAAAGGAAGAAGGAAGAAAGAAAGAAAGAAAGAAAGAAAGAAAGAAAGAAAGAAAGAAAGAAAGAAAGAAAAAGAAAAGAAAGAAATATCAAATCCCAGGTTCGCTCTTACTTTCTAAGTCACCTAAGTTTTCAGGGAATGTAGACAAGAATCCCATCTTTCTAACCACCTCCACTGGCGATTGTGAAGCCCAACCTGTGTTGATTTTTTCAGCTTCCCAGGGCCCCTCGGGGTCTGCATCATGGCCCTGCAGTGGGTGGTCCTTCTTTCTCTTTGAGCTGCCTAAATGTTGTGCAGAGGAGCAAAGAAAGGTGTCTCGCTTCCCCTTCCTGGTGGTCACCACAGTCCCGCATCTTCTTCCCACCCTCCTCTCTCTTTCTAGCTAACTTCTAATGGAAAAACCTCATTTGCATTCTCCAAGCAGTTTTCGTTTTTTCTTTCTTTTCTACCCTAAACCCTCAACATTGGCAATTTGTCATTTCTTCACCCTGTGCTTTGTTACAAGTTTAATAAAAAAGAGAAAGAGAAAACAGGCAGAGGCACAACTTAGACATAATTCACAATTTTCCCAATTAGTCATAGGATGGTCTTGAATTCTTAAGAACATAAAAAATGTAATTATCTAGGTGATAAACAGTGTCTTTCCCCACCCCAAAGGAAATAATGGGCTTTGAGCCCGTCTAGATTTAATGTTGATCATATAGGATACGAATGTTAATCACTGAAGCTGCAATAAAATTCTTAGAAAAAAAAAAAAAAAAAAAAGAAGAGGAAGACGAAAAAAAGACTTTCTTTCCTATACAGAATCATGTTCTAAATTTCAAATAGGAAAAGGCAGTTTGAACTTGCATATTCACTTTTAGAAGTTTATACTGCTGTGGAACTTCTTCTGTTTATCCGGCCGATCTCTCCTCAAATACAGATATTTTAAATATCTCTGGTCTCTGAGGAAAGAAGTAATCATTCCTTTCTGGATCTGAAACCTAATCCTGGAAATCTTATCATCCAGTTAGCCCCATACCTATTAAAATTTAGCAATTAATTATCTCTGGCTCTAATCCAGTAAACCTGTGCAATTAACATCTGAGATTCAGTTCATTTTTTGCTGACCTCCTAATTTAAAGATTGGGACATAGTGGATCTCTCTAGAAGACACATTTAACAAAGATTATTTCCTGTACTTAGATAGTCATTTTTCTCCTCTTACGCATTTCTGCAGTATTTTCACAACACATTCCTTAACTTTCTTCTTAGAAGATTGTTAGCAGTAACTAAGATGTACAATGCAAATATTGTCCGATGCCTTAAATTCCTGATTTCCAAAAATTATTAGCATAGCAAAATTACTTATAACAGGAGAAGATTTTCAGCTAAAAAGAGAAGTAGTCTTTTGCACCATGGTATGATTTTCAAGGGCTTATTCTTTTGCATCAACTTCCCTACCTGTTTGCTTACTACAAAAATGTATTTTAAAATTGGGAGCACTTCATTTCACTACTAGAGAAAAGGAAACGAGGTATTTGAGTATGGATATCAGGAAAAGCTAATTGCTGAGCTTTAATTCAAACTATGTTACAATGACTGGCTGGTGCTGGGTGTCGCACTCCTGAGTAAACTGTATCACCAGGAGGCCAGAGAAAAGGGGACTACAGGACTGGTGGGAAGTCAGGAGGCTGGAGGCATTTGAGGATTGGTTTATGGATTTATTGATTTATTATTGGAGCTCCAGCTTATAAACACTGGGAAGACTGTTGCAGTGTTCCATTAGGTGGGGTGTCAGCTTTTCTGAGAAGCCTTTCTGGCTTTTAATTACATCATGATGTTTATGCCTTTTGTTTCTATCTTCACTTTACTAACACTGCACACTTTAGACCAGCAAGTGACTCTTTTTCCACATGCACAGAGCCATTTGTACTGAAGGCAGACTTTTTATTTTACTATGGCTCCACGATGGGCTCTGAGGGAATATAAAGAAGTCCTTGTGACTTCCCTATGGACCTGCAGATACTGTTCTGGAAGTTGTCCTTGGAGACTGAGCCTAGAAACTGTTTCTTTATCTTTCCCAGCGATTTCTAAAGTACCAATGTCTCCACAATAAAATGCTTCCTGCCTGAAATACCTAGAGTGGATTCTGATTCCTGCGCTTTGGTATGGTTTGTGTCTAGCTGTCCCCACCCCCAACGACCACCACCACCACAAAGCCTCATGCAGTCACGGGCAGACATCTAGAGCATGTGATTAAGTCGTGATCCACTGGGATTGTGGGTGTGGGTACTGCTATGATTATGGGTGTCAGCGCTACCCCCACCTGGGACGCAGCCTGAATGCAGCACAAGGGAGACAGACATGCTCGCTCTTGCAATTGTTGCCGCTCCTCCTCCTTTTGCTCTTGCATATTTTGCCACCATGAACAAATACTCTTTGTCATGTGTTGCTCTGCCTTGGAGCCAGCCAAGTATGGACTGAAACGTCCACTGACTGTGAGCTGAATAAGCTTTTCCTTCCTTCATTCTGGGTGTCGGATATTTGTCCCAGCAATGAGAGAAGAGAACTGAGACACACTTGAACCCAACTGACACACGGATGCTTCTACACAATGATGCAAGAATTATCTTCGTATCTTCTAGGTTCAGTGAGTTATAATATCCTTTATTGATCAAGCCAATTTTACAGGATTCAGGGAATTTTCCATTTCTTACACCCAAAAACATTGTAAAAGACACAGATCTGGAGATGAAAACAAAGCAGGAAGAACTTACAGAATGGTATTCAGTACTGAATTAAGGTGATGTACATTTTGAGATTGTATCTTGGATATTGAGATAGATATATTAGACAGAATTTGACTATGCAGGTGAAAACCTCAACTGAAAAATTTGGTCTACAAATGTAAAGTTAAAGTAAGGCAAGGGGGCTGGGCAGATGGCTCAGTGGAATAAGTGCTTCCCTGGCAGGCCCAAAGGCCTGAGTTCAATCCCCGATTCCACAAAAAAAAAAAAAAAAAAAAGACAGAGAGAGCATTCTAATCTCCCAATTTAAGAAACCCTACATGTTGGAAGAACTAGCTTGGGATGGTGAAGGCTTTCCAAGGGATAACTGGGAGTCTGATAGACACCAGTGGATTTCAAGGAGCGTCTCTACCAACTTTGAGTTTTGCACTTTGCCTATACACTTGGTGAAAGAACATATGTTAATTTTATCAGTCTATTATTTTTTACTTGGCTTTCTTGTTTCTACTCAATCTTGATTAAAATTAGGCCTTTGAACATAGTCCCAGGTACTATTTATAAATGAATTATTCTAATAATGAAATGCTATGCACAGACTATGGAAGAGATTCGGGAAATCAATATGCAGGGGCCTTTTCCATACCCTGATGGAGAAACAGTGCACGTACTTTTGCCTTTTCCTCTATGGCATGTCAGACCACCTCAACAGTGTTTTCAATTAGAGGCATCATTTACCTATGATAATATGGATGTGTTTGTCATTTCTCATTCACGTCGTTTTGAGCTCTGCATTGCATGGGCTGCTTTGCTGCATTGCTGGTAGCTCCGCAGGGTCGCAGCAGCGGAAGAACACTCATAAGGCATGTTGTGCTATGTACAAGCAAGAGTTTCACCATGGAAAATTCAACAAATGTAAAACAAATCATAAAGTCCTAAAGCAGGAAGGAAATCGGAGTGATTATTTTTTTATCAAGCTCTCTTTCTTAACCAGGTGACACTAACCAGGCTTCAACTGAGATAAATAAATAACTGAAATAAAATAACTATATTAAATGTGAGCTATGTTGCTTGATATCTCAGATGTTCTTCATAGGAAAGACATCCCAATGAAACAACATTCATATCCATATTTTATAGATCAAAAACCCGAGCTTTGGAGATGTAATATAACTTAGCCAAGAACGCACAGCTCCTGAAGTCAGTTGGGCTCTATGTAGCCCTTTACAGCACTGAACCACTGATCGTGGTGTCTGTGGGCTACTTTTTTCATTGCCTTTGGAATAAGATTTTCACCATTCCCTTAATCATTCCTCTAAGTTACTTAATCTCAATGAGAAAGGAACCTAATTTTAGGCGTATTCTTTAAGAGATGCAGCAATCAGCAGTAGATCTTTATGTTCCAGGGAAGGATTTTGTAAGGTGGTTAGAGGGAGGGACTTATTCTGTCCCTCTTTCTGCTTATCCCTACTTAGCGATTCACAATAATGTTAGTGTATTTCATGCTCAGAGAAAAATGCTGACATGTAACATAGCAATTCATCTGGCCACAAACTTGGGTCATCATTCTGTAGAGGTAGCCCATCTCCCTCAATTCAACTGAAGAGACCGAAGACTGAAAAATCAAGAGTTGCCTCAAAGACACATATGTTTTTCTTTTCTATACAGCCATGGCACTGGACCAATTTTAGCCTGCTTGAGTTGTGTGACCCATTGAGTATTTATGATCAAAGCTCCTAAAGTCTTTTAAGATTCCCAGCAGTCTTTCTAGAAGTAACTGTCAAAGCAGTTAGCTGAAAACGAACATTTGAATAATTATTACCTTATTTAAAGTAAAGGAATTATACTATCTGTCTACTTCTCTGCTGGAGGTTAGCAGCCAACTGAGTGAAGAAAGAGGAGGAGAAGGGCCTAGGCCACGAAGAGGCCCTTCACTGCAGGGAGCCTGGTGCTATGGTCCTCGAGTTTCATTTGACCGTCTCTTTTTGCCAAACCTCAACACCATAGGATACTATGTACACGTGAGTGGCATTTAGTAGAACCATTACCACTGGCATCTGTTACTCTTCTAAGGTGTATTTAGCCTGTTTCTCTGTTCTGCCTTGTAGCCCTGCTGGGATTTAAAGGCCTTTGCAACAGAAACTCTGAGGATTGTAATTCTTCCTGTTATTTGGTCCAAGAAGTATTTCTATTTAGTCTTTATCTAAGAATAAGGCAGACACATTATTTTCATTCCTGAAGACAATCAAATTGGGCAAAGTGCTTCCCCTCTGGAATTTTGCCTTATGAATTTTGATACCCTCTGAGATGCACGGTGTGACATATGAAGTACAAATATATGCTCTGCTGACAAATTCCTTATGTGAATGACATTCACAGAGGAGCTAATCTTTCTTCTGAAGCTTCTGCTCAACATGGAAAATCAGGCGCATTTTAATATAGGAAATCGAGGAGAAAAATCTCCATAGCTGAAGTAGCATGCTCATGTCACTGTCTTACTAGTCTAGCCTTCTCTTCTTCTGCTACAGCTGCAGCAGAATGAACATTCTAGAAAGCACCTAAGAAGCTATGGCAGGGCATGTGGAGGCGAGGTCTAGTTATTGTGAGGAAAGGGAGAATTGCTGGACAGTAGTGAGAGCTCAAAGAATCCATGGAGTGGCTGCAACTGCAAAGTAGAACAAAGCTTTGAAAACAGAAAGAATAGGAGCAGGTTTGAGGGCTGAGAAGCTTAAGTGTATTGTTCAAGTTGAGTGCCAGCTCTCGGGCTAGGATATCTCTGAGGCCCAGGCCTTTGCTGGGTAGAATGGATAGACACTTAGCATCCACCAAGATCTATGAGTTAGGAACTGTGGCAGAATAGGATGAGGGTGTGGGCATTGTGCAGGCAGATAGCAACATGCACAGAAAAACTGGACAGTGGCCTCAGGTGGAAGGAATGGGAGCCACATGCACTAACTGACCTGTGTACTTGAACTCACCTTGCTGAAAACCTATTTTTGAGCTAACTCTGAGCTGGACGTAAGGAAGAGGGGGCCATTAGAATTGCTAGGGGCTGAATGCAAGGACTCTGAATTCATTTTGAGCAAAGGCCTCTGATGTCTGCTCCTAATATAGAGAGCTTTAAATTGTGTCGAAACCTCTCATCTGCCTGGTCAGTGCAGAAGACTCACCCAAACAACCCAAGTGGAAGTGGAACGCTGTGTTGCAGAAACAATCCCAAAATAGGGTCCCTGAATCAGCTTCTCACTAACTTTTCTGTTGTACTTCATATGGCCAAAGTCAAGCAGAGGCCTCCAGATCCATAAAACTGCATTAGGATTAAATGGATCAAGCTGCCAAAATAATCAAACCAGTATGTTTATGAAGATGAAACCTTGGAGAAGATTTGACACAGGCTTTGGCTAGGCAGAATATCCTTTCGGCATGTCCACAGAGTCGTATGCATTGCTTTTAGGTAATTGAAACTGATGTTCCTAACCAAACAGCTATTGCCTTAACAAAGCAAACTGAAATTGTCAACATCATACCTTTTGGTATCTATGCAAGATTACATTGAAAAACCATCTCCATATATGCCACTCATTTAATTTTCTAGGGGTAGGTTATTCTGATAAGGGAGTGAATTACAGATCTGTATTTTTAATCTATAGGAAAAACTATCTACAACAAGATACTTTACTGTGAAGTTCTATTTCTTTACATGTGTTCTGGATATATATATAAATGAATTACATACAAATGCTTTGTGTAAAAAAAAATCAAGATCAAGTGTGATTTTATACTCCTATAATTCTAGCACTGGGAGGCTGAGGCAGGAAAACCATTACAAGTTCAAGACCAGCCTGGGCTATAAACTGAGCTCACAGATCATTGACCTGCATAGCAAGACCAGGCCTGTCTCAAAAAGATAAAAAATAAAGACAAGACTTTTAAAAGTCTTAATGTGTTTAGTTAAGCACTTTCCTAAGAAAATACTGCCCAAGTTTGTTTTCAGACCCCTATAAAATGGCAGCTCTTTAACAAGGATTTATTCACTTACTCAAAATTACATGTATGAATTATCATTGATCTTATATTTTGATGATGAAAAGCCTATAATATAAATCCATTTTATTTCTGTATATGAAAACATTAGCTTCTCAAGAGGAACAGTCATATTTCTTCAGGCTGCTAAATTTAAAAAGACACAATGTTTTATTGAATTTAGCTGCACAAGCGACTGCACGGCTGGGGCTGGCCCTGCCTGCAGGTCTCCGCACTGTGCCGAGCACACTCTGCTTGGTAGATTTATTTGTGGGCCTGGACATCAAAGCCAGTAGGGCAGGCTCCACGTGCACCCCTGGGGGATACAGGAAGGGTCCCCTGTGGAAGCCTCCAATTGTCTCCCTAGTACAAGACCCTGAAGGAGTAAACAGGACCTGAAAGGTACAGTCGCTACTGTGAAAGTGAAAGAAAATGTTCAGAGGGAAGGAACAACTAACTGGGATGAGGAAAAGGACAAAAGAAATAGTAAGAAGAGAAAAAGATGTATTCATGCATTGGCACGGGGCAGCTTAGGCAATTGTACTGCTGATTTCTGCTGGTCTGCTGCAAGGAACAATTTAATGATTAAATTTAGTATTTAATATTTAAAATTTTTCTCTCTCCTTTTTAATTTTTTGACCAATTTTGCATCCTTATATCTGGTAATCTGAACAACAAGTTGGAAGACAATAACATGCAATGTAAGGCCAGGCCTAATGGTGTACACCTGTAATTCCAGCACTGGGGAGACTGAGGCAGGCAGATCTTTAACAATTCAAGAGCAGCCTGGGCTACAAAAAAAGCTCAAGACCACCATGCATTGCAAGACCCTGTGTCTCAAAAAGACACACATCCAAAAAGAAGAAATACAACAACCATTGTTGAATTCTATTACTTTGTTAAGTGAAATTTTGTATGATTTCTAATGTTACTTTTGTTACTATTTTTTTCTCCTTAAACAAAAGAATAATTAGTTTAAAAAATGGCCAGAGGTTTTCATCTCCTCTCAGCAGTGGTAATATCCACGGTTGGGTACCTGAGATTCTGTGTCTCTAATACAAAAATTTATTTTCTCTGTAAATTCATCCCTTATTTAGTACCAATCTTGCAATCCCTTTTCTTCTTCCTGGAATATAATTTCAAAAGTTTTCAGAGTGAAAGCAAAATACTGTGTGATGGGTTTTCAACTAAAATCATCTACATTTATCTTTCTATATATTTGCAGTTGGAATTTGGGTGCAAACGCAGTTGCTTCTCACAGTTTTGTCTCACTCACATACTTAATTATACATGGCAGAGCAGAGAAAGTTAGCTCAGGGTAGAGCTAATTAAGAGATGTTTCTTTATAGGTACCATTAGCTGAGTTGGAAAGTACAGCTTTGGAGTCTCAGTTTCTTCTATGTCTCACTTTGATCACTCACAAAAGCATAAAATGTGGAATGAGAGCTCATTCTCTGAGCTCATGTTTTAAATGTAAGTCAGAGCAAAACAGAGAAGCTGCAGATTTCCCAGTCTCAAAAAATGAAAGTGTTTCTCTCTGTGATCTAACAGGCATTCTGTTCCATATGGAAGCACAGCACAAAGCCATATTGCTGTATGCAGAGTTCCCAGGCCTTTGTGTCTGCATGCATGCATTTATTTCTAAGTATTATACAGTAGCAACGAAATCTTAACATCTGTAAAATAAAGTTGAGATGAAATTTAAGGGAAGCCAGTTAGTCTACAGTAAGAACTGTGGAGGCCTGGAACTTTTCCAAAAAATCCCCAAACAAACAAAAACAATGTTTTACTACATTAATCCTTATCCTGACAGCTTTGGGTCCAAAAAGCATCTTCAAGGTGGGCTCAGAAGAAGCACATCTAGTGGTCTTGACGGAAAAGTGTGATGTTGTCGAAGGCAGCTGAGTTAGACAGAAATAGTATAGGCAGGGATAGAGAGATAGCTCAGTGGTCTAAGCACCTACCTAGTAAGCCCAAGGACCTGGGTTTTATGCCTGGTACCTCATGCCGTGCGGGCCCCAGAAAACCAGAGCACGCTATACCAGATGTGGTGATGTAAATCCCAGTGTTGGGGAAACTGAGACAGAAGATTGAGTCTGAGCTGCATAGTGAGACCTTGTACCAAATAAATAAATAAATAAAATTTCAATTTTTTTTATGTATTTGGTACAGTGTCTACAGGGTCTCACTACTTAGATTGGACTAGTAGTGATCCTCCTGTTTTCAGCCTCCCATGTGCTGGGATTACATGCACAGGCCACCACACCCAGTCTCAATGGTCATCTCAGCGTGCCCCAGGGACTGGGCAGCAGGGCATGCTGGTGATGGAACCCCAGCCATTGCTCTCTGTCTAAGAAGACACTTTAGTCCTCTGAGCTATCTGGCTAGATGTTTAATAAATTAAAAGTTAAAATGAAATCTAGACAGTCAGACAGGGCTGGGCCCTCAAGGAGCCAATATAGAAGACAGATACTTGTAACTGTGGGAGAGACAGGCACTCCCCTGTGGGTCAGACCTGAAGGCAAAAGCATGAGTAAACGCTGCCACACACCTCACTAGGGCTGGGCCTCAGGGACTGACATTCTAAGCATGTACCAATCTTCTTGAAAAAATCCTGGACCCAACCCACAACAGGAGAATCCTGGGTTCTGTATTCCCGTCAGCTTGCTACATGACTCACTTCCTCATTTGATCCCAATTTAATCAATTTTACCTGAGCAATCATAGTAGTAATCCTATCAGTTGACCATAGTCTTGTCCCATCTCATGCGAGAATTCCCTTTCTTTCTCACCTTAGACCCGCCTCACTTCACGGATTTGCTCCATAAAAGTCCCTAGAAAAGACAGATTTCCAGCAACCCACCAGGGTCCCCTTCTGTCCTCCTCTTACACAAAGGCTTTCTTTCCACAATAAATACACTCTGCTCTTAGCCTCCGTTGTTCTCAACATTCATTCTTAGGTTTTAGAGAACATGAACTTGTCCCAGGTATCTTTTAGGTAGAGAATCACATTGCCTTATATCAATACTTTACATTTCTCAAGTTCAAGAGCAGGTAGAGGACGAGATACACACAGTAGGCTTAATTGAGCTCATTTTGTGTTGGATTTTTAAATTATATTTTAAAATATATCAAAACAGTATTTCAATGGAGGATATCTAATAAGTTCTTTTGATCTTGAATTTAGCTAACACGGCAGCATTTGAAGTCCTGCCCTTCTTTCTAGGAAAAAAAAGAAAGACCTTTCGTTCCCCTAGCAACTAGATTTAATGGATTCCTGGCGACTGGAGGGGCTAAATTGGAATTCAACAGTGGTGAGGTAGCCAGTTGCTGGGACTGTTACAGTGGATTTCTAGAAAGTTAAATTTTATCTGGCTTAATGGGAAGTCTAATAAAGTTCTCCAGCTCTCTCTGTCTTGCTCAAAGGTTACTCACTGAGTTAAGGTTTGTTTCGCTGCTGTTTCTATCTATAGTACTTTGGTACTTCCATTTAGCATCATCTAGGCGGTTATAGCTCTGCAAGATAAAGCAGGGTCACTTTCTCTTTCTCTCTCTGTTTCTCTCTGGCTCTCTCTTCCTGACCCTGCCCACTACAAAGACAACAGTATGCAATGTATTAATTATTGTAACTGTCCTACTAACCTGTTTTGAAACTGTCTTGCTGCTATTTCTCAATAAAGTTAATTAAAAAAAAAAGTGTGGAAGTTTAACTAAGCTACTCAGCAGGGAGCCAGGGATCTTTTTAAATTTTTTTTTTTTTTTTAGAAAATACAAAATATTTTTTAAAAAGCATTAGAAACAATACAGAATTTCATTAAACAAAGTAATAGCAATTCATCCTGCGCGGGAGGAGGGCAGGGAAACTGTGTGAGAGCTCCCCATCCTGGTGGTGGTGGTGGGGGTCGCCTGCAGACACTGTAAGGGAGAAGAGGCTTCCTGCCCCATTTCAGGTCTTGTCACTTTGCTGTGTTCTGTCCCCTTGTGGGGCTGTTGCCACTCACCTGCCACCCTGCCTTGGAGCGAGCTGATTATGGACTGAAACCTCCACAAACTGAAAGATAAAGAAACTTTTCCATCCTTAATTTTGGGACCTGGGTATTTTGTCTCAGCCACAAGAGAAAAGTAACTAAGACCCTGTCCTTTGCTACTTTGCATATAAACTCATCTATAACCATCTGAAGGATTAAGTTCATTTCATAGTATACCACAGGCATCCGGTAATAAAACTGAACATCTATTTATTTTAAATTGGTTCTAGGGTACAATCGATGTCTTACTTACTTTCCCACCAGTAGACAAAATACCCAACACCTAGAACTCAAAAGAAGAGAGGACTGCTTTGATTCATGGTTCCGGGCCATAGTGAGCTGGTGCCAAAGTAGAAATGGAATGCCAAAGGGGCATGGTACAGGAAAAAGATGCTCAGCTTTGGGCAGCCAGAAAGCAGGGGAGGAGAGAGGAGCTCTACTCTACCAAGGCACACCTCCAGTGACTCACCTCTTCCAAACACGCCCGACCCCAACCATGCCCCACCTCATAACCACGCCCACATCATAACCATGCCACACCGTGACCACACCGATCCTAACCACGCCCATCACCTAACCCCACATTTAACTTTGGATCAGTCCACTGAGCGATATCATACCCTGAGATCTCATGAGCGCCTTCGCAGAGATCCATCTCTAAACACTGGAGATTTTAGGGGGGCATTCTAGATCTAGACCACGACATTTGGCATTTTAATAAACATTGCTTGTATAAGGATCATGCGTAGGTAGAAAATTAAGTTTCTTAGGGCTCCATAGTCATGACAGTTAACAATGAAATCAAAGGGTATTTTGGGTGCTGTATTGTTGGACATATTTCCTTCACCAAAAAGAGCAGTGATTTCTGATTTTCAGCCTGTGACAGGATTTGGAGAGTGTAACTGACTCAGAAAAACCCTGACCTCATTTAGGGACCGGGGGATTTAAATCTGAAACAGAAATGTGAGCCCACATCTGATAACAGACCCATAAATGCCCACACACAGAACTTGTTCTCTCTGCCTCAGAAGTGCCTGCACAGACAGAAAGCAGATATGCCTGCTAATTCAGAAAGGGATCTGCTTTTTAGAAGTGCCAGTATTGTGTTCAAGCAAGATATAATGAAAATTGCTTATAATTTAATATCCAAGAAAAGCACAAAGGAAAAATTTCTGGGGTGGGTTGAAAATGTATATAATGTACATATTAGTTAAAATGTGATTATTCTGTATGAGGTGCCACCTCCTTTCATGTCAAGGAGGGCAGGACTGGGAGGGTAGGGCTGCCAGAGAGGAGAAGGAGGGAGGAGGAAAGAGCTGCATCGGAGGAGGAGGATTGCAGGAAGAAGTGAAATTTGGGAACATATGCCTTGTCGTTTTCATATCACAGGGATGAACAATACTGTTACATGTGCAGAGAAAGAAAAAAATGTGAAAGAATCGACTCTTGACAGTTCCCCTGGAAGGGGCGTCTTGTGCAGTGTCAGAATGCTGCACAGTTCACTGCATCCTTGCTGTGATTGTGACTTCATGTGCTTGCATGTGTGTCCCTTCCTTCTCCCTGCCTGCCTTATTTTGACATTATCCTGCACATTCTTTTCACTTAATTTTTCCCTTGAATCATACAACAGTGTTAGCAACAATGCTTTTTAAGCACCGAAGAATGGAAAAGCAGTGAAGCTCTAAGAGGGAGTGTTATTGAGATGGGTGACCTTTATTACTAAGAGATGCTTTATTATACATAATGATGAAGTTTTTTTTTTTTTAAAGCTCTTACTCATTCTGCACTGATTTTCTAAAATAGCTTAATGAGCATGTCAAGAGCCCTGGATTTGGAGACTCCTACCTTCTATCTGCACAGGGAGTTTTGAATTGTTACTGTGTGTTACTTGGGGACCTGGAAATTTTCTCAGAATGACATGTGGGGAATCTCAGATCAGTTGGACTACTTATCTCCATAGTGGTAAAAATGAAAGTAGCAAGTGCTGGTTCATTTCCTTTATTGTTTCTGTTTCCTCTGCTGACTCCTTTTTTTCTCTTATTAATTTTATTAAGAAAGAGCAATGAGACAGTTTCAAAACAGCTTAGTAGGACAGTTACAATAATTAATACATTGCATGTTGTTGTCTTCATAGTAGTTATTCAGAGTACAAGACGCAGATGTGATATCTAAACACATTAGTAGAGAAACAATACCTTTTACAATTGCACCCTCTTTGACACTTCTCTGGCACTGTATACTTTTGAATCAAATGGTCTACTGTGCATGGGCTGTGGATGGTTAAGAAGCTCTCGCTGATACCACCTTTAGCAGTCATCACTGTCTTGCACTGAGCCAACTTACTGGAATATGATGGATTCTTATAAGCAATGTACTGAACTCACTTGACTGACATCTATACTGTGAGGAAGGTAAAGGCCCATATCTGCGGCAGTCTGTATGCTTCTGAAACTCTCCAGTGAAAGACAGGCATTTTAATAAATTACTGCAGCATTTCACTTTGCCTTAGGACAGTCAAAGATTCACTTGAAATCTCAAAGGAACTAACTAATGGGTTGGCTGAGCTCTGAGCAGTCACAGTTGAGGCGGGGGGAGAAGGATATCCTGATGGGAGATGATAGCTGTCAATAAAGTTCACAAACAAGACAGCGTCTCATTCCTGCAAACGTGACTCGGGGGTGGAGCATGTAAGAGCCCATGTAAGAGAACCCCAGTAGGTAAGGCTGGATGGAAGGTCACGGACCCAGAGCCATCCCCACAGTGTGGTGAAGTTGAGATCCATTTGTTTTTTATTTCACAGCTTCTACTTGAGCATATATGAAACATTCCAAGCAGGGAACAAACACACTACCGAAGAAGACAGGCAACACCCGGGACCTCAGAGAACTGACAATCCACTTTGAGAAACTGAAAACAAATGTATAAAAAGATAATCGCATATTGTGTAGATCATGCCTGAAAAAAGCGTGATAGACTGCAATAGAGAGGAGGGGCAGAGGAGTTAATGAAAGGGTGGTCGCGGAGGTTGGAGGAGGAGTCACTTAGCCAGGATGCGGAGCCTGAGTGGGAGCCAGGAAGGATAAAAGAGAGCTGCTGCGGTCTAAGAGCAGGGAGGGCTCACGCGGGATGGTCCCAGCTAACTGGGCGGGGAGCATGGCCCGCAGGAGGCCGAACTGTTTGCACTTCCATTACTTCTGCTTTGCCCCACAGGCTGGGTCAATCATTTTGTTTTTTCTCAGTACAATGAAATTTTTCAAAACAGGGCAACAATGATCCACTTTGTGGTTTTTTAAGGCTCTTGTGTGAGGAATAGATTAGTATGGGCAAGAGGGAAGATAGAAACCCGGTTAGGAAACAATATGTACTTCTGTCTAAGTAAGAGATACATGGTCTTCTGAGGGGGGTGAAATTGCAGGTGGAAACAAACCCTTTCAGATTGTCTATTGGAAATAGAAACACAAATATTTAACTATCATATTCTTGAATTATAGAATCATGACCTGATTTATATACAACTGGTTGTTTTTCTCCCAAAGGCAGGTGATTCTCGATGGAACACATGATCTAATGGAAAGAAAACTGAGTAAAGCAAGAAAATATTATTCTGCTTTAAATATTTCTGACTGCAATCACTGATACTTAATTTGTAGCATAACTTTTAGTTTTAGAGATCAGAAAAATTCATGACTCGACTGTGGAAAATGGAATGGTTTTATTCCCGTGTTAAATTACTGTTTACCCTCCCAACTGTGCACACCCCAAGACAGAATAGCACCAGTGATCTGTGATACTTCTGGTGCAAGACTGGAGAGGAAAGGAGTCCAGAGTTAGGGGGTCAGACGTGCTTAAGGTCAACATGGCAGGGCAGGAAGCCCCTGGGGATGTGTCTGTCACTCCCTGAAAAGCCCAGGAGACAATTTATTTTAGTGAAAAGGAAAAACTGTATTCAGAGCTGGCTCTGAAGGGGATAAGGTCTTTGCTTCAAATTTGTTCACCTGAGTGAAGGAGAGGGAGGGATGTGGTTTACCGTCTCAGCACCCGGAATCTGGGGAAGCAGGCTATCTCTCTCCTAAAAATCCTCTTTCTAGAAGATCCATCCCAACCTCTCAGTTACAAATACACATACAGGTGGCAACAAAATAGTTTTAAAGAGCTGTTTTTCAAAACCAACCCAATTCTAGACTTGTCGAAAAGCAAAAGCTAGCGATTCTGTTTGTACAAGACCCCAGTGAAGAATCTCATGGTTTCAAACAGTGACAATGAGTTTTAGAACTAAATTTCTTGGCTAGAGAAGCAAGCAGGCTTTTCAGGTCTACGTAAAGCATACTGACAACTGAGCTGCCAGCTGGCCTGTGTGTCAAGGCCAGGGCTGTACCTCAGCAAGGGAAAGGTGTCCTGTGACAAGGACACCCTGACTGTTGTTTGTTGAAGCAGCAGTCTTCAGCCGGCACAGCCAGCCTTCATGGAGCCCTGCCATTCCACAGGACACAGTTTCATTTAAGACACCAAATCCCCATCACCTGCGATCAGGCAGGCTGTGGACTCTGCAGGGAGACTGGACAGAGCTTTGTGTTCTAGGAGCTTCCCTGGTGACTGTTGAGATCCGCGTATTGCTGTTGTCCTTCTTCAGGTCAAGGTATCTCCCAAAGGCTCGTGCCCTCAAGGTGATTGGATTATGAGCTTTTGGGGGCTGGCTTGCTGCCAGGAAGTAGGGTGTGGTCCACTCCTAAGAGATGGGTGGCTTAATGCCACCTGGAAGGGTTTGTCACCCTGTCCCCCTTTTGCAGGATCTCTACTCCTGGCCACCCGGAAGTCCTGAGGCAACTTTCCTCTATCTTGCTCTTTTGACACGCTGTCCTGCTTGGAGCTGTACAGCTATGGGCTGTAAATTTTCCATCCTCTAAGCTGTAGGTTCAGCATTTTGTCCCAGCACTAAGAAAGTGACTGAGACATGTATGGTGAGGGGGACAGTGAGAGGACTTTTGAGAATGGGACTGCTCCTAGGGAGTCATTTACAAGGGTTTTAGGGAAGAACAGTTACTTTATAAATGGCAGGATCCCAGTGGCAGAGGGACCATTGGGACACAGAGCAAACAGCTCTCACTGAGTCCTTCGGTTGGAATTCCCAGCAGGGTGAATTTGGGCATGTTCTTTACCCTCCTAGGCTCTGTTTATAAACTGAAGATTACAGTTACCTCCTGGAGCGGCTGTGAGAAGCTTATGAGGACCTGAACCTCGCGGCTCACAACATCACTGTAGCGCTCATCAATTTCATTCCCTCAGCCAACTGTATGTGATGTAGGCTTAGCATGCAGTAGCAGTGCCTTTTCCCTGGAGTGCCTGTGGTGCTAGGAACTCTCCCCCTTCTAGCCCATTCTGCTCCTGAGCCATTTCAGAGGTTAAAAGCTCCTGAATGGCAGAGCTGACTAATCAAGAGCTAAAGAGAGGGAAAGGAGAGCCTCCTGGGTTATAAGACTTGCATGAGCAAAGATTAAAAGCAGATAGATAGGACACAGCATGGTGTGGACTCAGGCTGGAGGGGGGCATTTTAGGCCCATTGAGACAGAAATGAGAAGGGCAGGTGTCATGGTTCTGGAGGGTCCTTGGATGCCCAGGTTCGCAAATGGATCTGTATACTCTACTATACAGTGGGTCTACCCTTTTAGTGTTGTCAGGATGAGAACAAGTGACCTAACAATATTCATCTATGTCTGTCCTAGAGACCTAGTCACCAGATGAGCCCCTTGCATGCCAGACAATCTGTGTGACCTTCTGCTGCTACCCTGGACTCTGACCATGGTCCTTCATTTACTCTATTCAGACATAGCCTGGATGTCTGAGTTATTCATCTCTCATTGGTGAAACCAAATACTGACATCTGAAGTTCAAGATGGAAAGGTTTATTTGGCTCATAGTTTGTAGAGGTTTCAGTCCATAAACAGAAGACTCCAAAGCATGGTGGCTTGGCAGACAAGCATTCCTGAGAGGAAATGGGTCCTCACAAATAGAGGGTAGCAAAGAAATCAAGTAAGGGAAGACCACAATACATTCTTTCTCTTCTATCTTATCCAGGTTACTTAAGGCAGAGAGTGCTCACACCCTTAATCCCAGTGCTCTTCATTTTAGCACAGCACTAGGAATTAATTCCAGTGAAACATACTCTAGATCTAGTTAACTCTGAAAAAGTCCCGCTAGGCCTACATGAGGCTTTGGGGTCCACCTAAACTTTACAAACCATTGCATTGGTCAAGGATACAGCGGCCACTTTTTATGGTTCTGCGTACATTTCCTTCTTCCTCTAGAGGACCAATAGGTTTCCCAGACTACAGGTGGCTGGACTGCCTGTAGGGAATAGGTCGGTGCATGTAGGGTCTGGTAAGTGTACTGAGGTTAGGGGTGCTGGGTCGACAGTGTCCTCCTGCAATATTTGCCTAATCTCTCCCCTGGCTTCCTGGTCCTCAGATGGAGAGATGAACACAAGGGCACATATCCTTCCTTTTCTATTCTACTTTAATGTCATTCTTATGCTCTTGGCCCTAGCCTGGACTGCATTTTCCCTCTTTTCTGGAGTCTAAATCCACTTCCTGTGTGAACAGGCAGTAGCACGGTGTACCCTGGGTGTAGCCAGCACTCTTTCTCTGAATCAGTAAATCAGTGTCTGTTTTAGTCTGTAGTAGGGAAAATGCGAGAGAAAATCAAATGGAAAACACAAACCTGTTGCTGGATTGTCTGTGGGGAAAAAAAAGAGAAAAAACAAACAAACAAACAAAAAACAGCAAACAAATTGATAAGCAGGGGATTCCCTGAAGCTGTATGTATAATCCTTCATCTCTTTATTTTTTCCTTTCTCTAATTCCACCATAAAGGAAATAGAACCCAGAGCGGAAATCAGGAGCCTAGGATTTAGTCTCAACTGCGATTACTGGATACTGGATAAAATCAGGGCCCTTCTGCTTAATTTCAGTCTCCAACTTTAAAATAAGGTGGGGACTCCAGATTGCCCAGTTCACCTGGTCTCTGCAGAGTCTATGGGCTGTGTTGGTACCTTTTTCAATCCATAAACAATTTGATTTGCTTTTTTCACACACATAAGAGGCTGGTTATCCAGGGAAACCTGTGTATGCAATAGCTGAGAACTGGCTTTCATTCCTTTCATCAGGCCTCGCCCTCTGTGTGCTTGACCCTCTGGTAAATAAATCTCTTCTCTCCTGGGCAAGTCTTGGTGGTGGCGTTGCTCATCCCTAATTAGGAGGGGAAGGAGACCCATCCAGAATCACTTCTTGAGGTTTGATTCACTGTTTGTTTAGCAGGATGTTATATTTAAGCTACATTTTAAGCTCTCCAATTTCCTTTGAAAGCACATGGAAGGGAAATGAAGGAAGCAAATTGGAAAACAATAGAAAAAGTCATTGAGAATCAACAGGGAAAGCCTTGGTGCACTCTACAAATGTTGGGGAAATACTTCAAGACTTTCAACAGAGCCTTCAAACACACCACCTCTTTCGCCTTTTGGGCTTAAATGGGATGTGAGCCACAGCTTTCCAAACTAGCAAGAGTTATGGAAGTTTTGCTTCTAAGGAAGTAAATGTACAAAACACACCAATCAGCTGGCTTTCAGCACACTCTGTTGCAGACTTTGTTTTTGAAGATAAGGCTTTATCTCAGCTTTACTCCATCTACTTCATAATTGCCCAGTTACACTAATGAAGCCCATTTTGTGTTGTGTGCATTCAAAGCTCTCCACTGCATGAAAGCCAGTACCCCTCAATTATGCAAAACAGATATTAAAAAATAACTCCCTGTGTCTAATTGGGATCAAGGCTCTAGGGCTGAATCTTGAAACTTAAGCTCATTGATAGCCACCCTTGTATGCTGGGAACCATTTGCTAAGCTTGGAACACTTAGCTGCTACCTGGGGCTTCCTTCCCCCTCTAAAGGTGCCATTTCCTGCTCGGTTTCTTCCCAGTATGTGGTGCAACTGGGTGACACCTCGATGCTGCTCTTCGCTCAGGGCTGTGAATCCTCTGAGTCAGGAGTCCTGACGTATGGAAATAGGCTGTGGATTTGGCACCCAC
>PVKA01012851.1:43529-56750 GCA_004027165.1 Ctenomys sociabilis
TTTTTTTCTGATTCTGCAAAAATAGGAGCTGGTGATGAGTTTGATGAGCTATTCCATAGAGGAAGTCAGAAGAAGCAGAGCTGTCACCCTGGAATATATTTGGTGCAAGGCAGACCTGCTATTGTTCTGATACTTTCACATATAATGGGGTTTTAATTTATCAAAAACGTCTAGTCTGCTGCTAGTGATGAAATTAGAGGTCTTTCTCCAGATACGAAAATGTAACGCACTAAATGATGGAGAGCGTGAGAGTGGGAAAATGCTATTAGCGCATAGACTGTTTTAGAAACTCTGTAGTAGCTGAGCTGAAATGTTTGTGGACTGTGTATCCTGTTTTTCCTTTCTTTCTCAGACTTCAATATTGTTGATATTGGGTTTTCTGGCCTTTAGGGGACCTGAGAGCTCATATACTCAACCTTGGCAACAACAGAATTATGATTCTCACACCTTATACATATTCACTTACACAAACAAGAGGAGTTCACTTGACTTTGCTGCAGCTGGAGTTGGACAATTTTTAAAAGTAACTGGAAACATCGATGCCTGTAGCAAGGTGCACAAAACACGACTGTCCTCTAGAGATGCACACATTCTGACCCCGGGAGCTGCAAACACGTGACCTTACATGCAATGCGGAGCTGGGGCTGCAGCTGGTGTTAAGCTTGCTTAAGGTAACAGAGAGATTACCTTGTACTCTGAAGGCAAGCTGAGTGGAAGAGGGAGGCAGAGGAGATCTGAGCAACTTCCTGGAGGTGACTCCCACCACCTGTGGTGACTTTGAAGCTGAAGGAAGAAGCCCTGGAGCTGAGAAACGTAAGTGATCTCTAGATCTTGCAGACAAACCCACAACGTGGAATTCAGTTTAGGTTGCTCCTTGAGCTCTTCCCAGTTGAAACCCATGCCAGTCTTCTGCCCAACAGAACATCAAGATAATGAACTGGTTTTGTCTGAAGCTGTGCTTTGTAGGCGTTTGTTTCCACAGCCCCGTGACACGGAGTCTCGTGAGTGAGGCAGCGACTGTTCTTATTGCTATCATTATCTTTATTATTTAAGGTGCTTTTCCAGCATGTTCAGACTTTCTGACCCATCTTGCTAGCCTCGGGATGGGTTTCCCAGTGTTTTGCTCTGCTTTGTACTTCTTCTGTTTTTCCGTCCTCTCCGTAAGGTTGCCTGTGGATTTTTGTTCTTATTAAAATCACTCTTAGGCTGAGGCATATGTCTAAAGAGAAGCATCTCTGAAGGGAATCAAACTGGAAATGCTGCTATAGTTCACAGCATCTTAGTGTAAGCCAGGCCTTCAGGGAGAAATTCTGCAGAGTAAAAGCATTTCATCATCTATGAAGTACTAGACAGACACATTGCTTCTCTGTGTAGCCACCACAGCCGAACGGTCTTTGGGACGATGACTTTCTTTATAAAAAGAAGTAGATAAGAAGTGGACTTGTATTCTAAGGTAACATCACCTGGACAATTTATACATTTGTGCAATCAAACCCTGTCTCCCACAAGCCAGGTACAATTGGATCAATGTAAATCAATTACATTTATTTTAAAAAAACTGAGCAATTCATTCATGTAAGAGATATGGATTATGTGTCTACTACATTTCTGAGAAGAATGACTCATCTGGTTGTTTTAGTGTTCCTTAATCTACTTTTGTCATTGTTATGTAAGTTACCAGTAATGGGGACTCTGGGGAAGAGCACCCAAGGGCAGACGGCTGACTTGAGTGGAAGGTGGAGGTGCCATCGCGAACACCCAACCCGACCCAATCTTCATCTACAAAGGGGACACCTCAGGGAAGAATATTTTTTTGAAAGATTACAAGGACCACTCCATCCCTTCCCCATCCCTGGCCACCCTAGGAACAAGCAGTGAGTGGTGGCTTCTATCTTCACATCAACCTCCAGGCTATACCACCTGCTCAAGGGCATTTGAATGACAACTCCAGAAAGCAAGCCTGCCTTCTGTCTGTCTGTCTGTCTGTCTGTCTCTCTCTCATAATTTTGTTTTTGCTTTGAAACAGGGTCTAGCTAAGTAGTCCAGGCTACTCTTGAACCTGTGAGCTTACTGCTTCACCCTCTTAAGAGCTGGTATTACAGGTACCTTTTGTTTTTCCCTCCAATACCAAGGATCAAACTCAGGAATTTGAGTTTGTGTGGCCTATGCTTATACTGCTGAGACATATCCCCATCCCCAGCCCTACAGATTTCTTTATTATTGACAAAGGACAGTGTTTCTGGCCTGAGGTTATAGCTGCGTGGTAGACTCCTTACCTAGCATGGACAGAACCTCTGGGGGGTCTATCACCAGCAATGTGCATATGCAAACTAAAATCACAACCCTTTCTCTTCAATAGAACTATTTTCAGAGAATGTTTCTTCTAGCAGATTAGCCACTAACTTATCTTTGCAAGATCACTGCTGTACTTGAATGAGTCCCTCAAAGATCATATGTTAGAAATACAATCCCCACCCCAACAGTGTGGAGAAGTGAGACTTTTATGAAGAGCTTTAGGACATGCAAGCGCTACCCCATGAATGGATTACGGCCATTTTCTTGAAAGCAGGTTCACTGTGAAAGCTTTTCAGGGTCCTCCTATTCTGTCTTGCCCATGGGACCCCCTCCCCCACCACATATACTTAATCAGAATGTCCCAAAAAGGCCCTCACCAGAGAATTCAGTCTTGGACTTCTCAGCCTGCAGAACTACAAGCCAGATAAACTTCTGCCATTATAAGTGACCTAGTCTACAGGATACTCATGTACCCTTGGTAGTGTTTCCATCAATTGCTGATTGCATTTGTTAATGGTGAGATGACAATGCTTGGTGGCGTTGCCTCCCTTATTATCATTTTGGGCAAGTGCACTTGGTGACTTTGGCACAATGATGAAATGACCTAACAACACATTTCTCGAAATATACCCTATTACTAGGTGACTCGTAGTCATGCCCTGTTCCAGACCATGACAGGCTAAGATGATGTGTGTCAGCAAAGCCCGGAGGGAACAGGCCTGTGAGTCTCAGAATTCTCACCAGCTAGAATGTTCTTGCTCCTCTATCTCTGTGAGCATCAGCTCTGCTTTGGTACAGTTAGGCACAATTACCAAGACATCTTGGTAAAAGAAGCAGCTCTAAAGGGTCGCCTTTTTCCAAGAAGGGAGCTGTCTTCCTCTGAGTCCATGAGCTAGACCCCAGAGGTTAGTGACCTCCTGATTGTCAGTATAAGTGGTGAGGGTAACTGGTCACTATAGATGGTGAAGTAATAAATTTTTTTCTTCCTTCCTTCCTTCCTTCCTTCCTTCCTTCCTTCCTTTCTTTCTTTCTTTCTTTCTTTCTTTCTTTCTTTCTTTCTTTCTTTCTTTCTTTCTTTCTTCTGTTTGTCTTTTTGAGACACGGTCTCACGATGCAGTTTAGACCAGCCTTGAACTCGCATTGTAGCATAGCCTGGCCTTGAGCTCACAGCAGTTCTCCTGCCATAATCTCAGGAGTGCTGGGATTATAGGCACTACCATTATGCCTGGCTGACCTTGTTTTCAGTGTGTCTTACCTGTTCTTTCCTTCTTTGCATTCCTTCACTTCCATTTTGTCTTTGCTATTTGACCCATTGTTGAGGCAAAACACTCGACACCAACAGCTTAAGGGAGGAAAGCTTTATTTAGCTCACAGTTTGTAGAAGTTTCAGTCCGTAGCTGGCTGGCTTCAGGGCAGAGTGTCACATGGTGGGCCATAATTCATGGTAGTGGAAAATGTCAGCAGAAGGACAGAGAGAGAGAGAGAAAGAGAGAGAGAGCACTATTTTCGTTTCTTGTATGTATACAGTCTACTCACCCTAGGGGATGTTGCACTCACATATTGGAACATGAATGAATTATAAACTCTCAAAGTCCACCCCATGAACACCTGAGGCTTTGGGGGACACCTAAACTATACCATAACCCACCTGGAGAGCCTTGCTCTGACCCTCTCACCACAGGTCTGCAAGGTCTGAGGTTCTAAGAAACAACAAAGCTTGTGTCTCAGGTCTGTGTGTCATCCACAGCCTGTGTGGCCCTAAAAGTGCCAGGTATCTTCAGACCTCAGCATCAGAGCAGTGCATCAAAGATCCATACTTTACCTCTTGTCAACCCTTAGCTGTCCAAGATCCTAGCATCTTCCTCTTTTGGTAGATGAAAAGAAAGGGTTGTCATTCCACTTCATTGGTCATTCTAAGAGACTGCTTTCTCTTCAATTACTCATGGGTGTCAGAGAAAGAAAGTGAACACTGCAGAGGTAGAATGTGTTGAAGCACTTCAAAGGTGACGACTTTTTCTTTCTATCAATCATGTAAAGAAAACGTTCCTACTCACTTGATAATCTCATTTTTCCTTTGAAGAAGGGAAGCTGTCTTGCTACCAAACGAGCCCTTGAATTAGCACTGTCGTTCCTGACTGTTGGGCTCATTAGGGTTTGTTTAGTATTCCCTGACTGTAGTAAGGTCTGCAAAGTAATTTCTGCAGTGATAGTGTGAAAGAGGGGAGTGACAGTTTTACAGGAAACAAATTGCTCGTTGAGTCTTCAGATTTCCAGGTTGGGAAGCTGTACATACTTTGGTTGAGTAGTTACTGAAAGGTTAACTTTGCTTTGAAAATTAAATACTACAATGCCAGGTAGATCATTGGTGTGTGTGTGTGTGTGTGTGTGTGTGTGCGCGCGCGTGTGTGTGTGTCTGTATGGAGCAGAGAAGATGGTCAGATTCTCCTCATAGATGATGTTTTGGCTCTACCTCATGAAAAGACACTCATTCTTTTTGGCATTAAGAATTAATGTTTCATATGAAGAATTCAGAACAGTGCCTGGCATATAGCACTGTGTAAATATTGGTTGCTATGAGTATTGTTATTATAGTTGCTCCAGTTATTTTAATTCATATATTTTTTCCATTGTCCTGTCATTTCCAGGGGGTTCTGTGGATTTAATTATAGTCTTCTCTCGATATCGGTATCAAGACTTAATCTCTAATGCAATAATCTTGAGGTATGGGTTTTAAGAGATGACTGGGTCATGAAAGATCTATTTGCCTGAATGGAAAGAGTCTTATACAGGAGGGCTGTGGGACACTTGGCAGGCACATGCTTTGTGTTTCTACTCAGTGCCATGCGAAGGTACCATAACTGTCCTCTCAGGAGGACACAACAAGGCATTGTCTTGGGAGCAAAAGAGTCCTTCACCAAATGTTGAGTACTAGAGACTTGATCCTGACTTTCTAGCCTTTGGAAGGATGAGGAACAAATGCAGCTGCTATTCCCACTCTTCACAAATCACCTGCTCTTTGGCATTTTGCTATAGCAGTATCAAAGAATGAAAATATTAGTGTCTCAGTTACTCCTGTCTCACTGCTGGGACAAATACCCTACACCCAAAATGAAGGATGGAAAGGTTTACTTAGCTCACGGTCAGTAGAGATTTTAGTCTCTCCTCAGCTGGCTGCAAGGCAGAATGGCACACGGCAGGGAGCAACCATTCATGGTGGTGGCAGAAAGCAAGAGTAAAATGGGAAGAGTAGCAGCAACAGTGGCAGCAGAGAGCAAGTCTGTCTTCCTTACATTACATTCAGGCTTTCAGCCCCAGGCACCTTCTAGCAGTCAGAGCAATAATCCCAGCAGTGCTCACAACCATAGCCCCAGCACTGGATCACAAATTAACTATAAAGTCTAAAGGTCCACCCATGACTGCATGAGGCTTTGGGCGGACAGTTAGACACAAGCCATAACAATCAGATAAGTCTCTTACCTCTCCTATGATGCAGGGAGTCTGAGCTTTGTTTTGACTGTGGAGAACTTGCTGCTATTATTTAGATTTGTGACTCAGAAGACCATCTCAAAATAAATGTATATTCATAGTTTGCTCATTCATTTGGAAAGGATAAGCCAGTTCCAGAGAGGTAATGGGAAGACGGTGCAGAAGATGGTACTTCTAGCATATGGATCAGAAGACACAGCCCCCATCTTTGGCTTCTCTCTAGGGAAATTGCAAGCAGTAGAAGCTGAGCAATGAGATGACAGCATCCAGATTCTGAGAGTGTGAAAGGAATGGGCAAGGCTGTGCCAAAAGTCAGCCAAGGAAGACTTCTGAGTGCCTTGCAACACTGGGTTCCTGCTTCAATCTCTTTATAACAGCTGTTGTGATTGCATATTCATAGTGGCTTCAAGGAATTCTGAGTGACTGCTGAGCTAGGCGTGACACAGCTACGTACTGGGTCTGATCTCCTTAGCATGTTTGCACCTATCACTCATCTCAAGAGAATATTTCTCTATTCTCTGCGATAGTCTTTATGTTCCAGGAATAATGGGCATGGGATCCACTAAACATTGCAGTGAAGGAAAGAATGGGGCCGTGTATCCTCCAAAAGCATTGATTGTCCCCATTGCAATTTTAGCTTTACTTGCATAATTATTTGATCAGAGCTGAGAATGTAGCTCAGTGGCACAGCTCCTGCCTAGCAAGCACAAGACCCTGAGTTTGACTCCCAGCACAGAAAAACAAAAGTTTTTGATCAATGTCAGTTCCCAACTTAAAGAATAAAATGTCACAACTTCTTCACACAGTCTAGTGTCAGACAAGGGACCTCCAGATAAGAAGTTCTTACTAGACACATGGAGCAAGTGAATGATTGCTTGACAGTAGAAATTTTTAAAGCTTAGGCAGTAAGCTAGAATAAATAAATTAATAAAAATATTATCACATTTGTAAGACTGCAAACTAATTATTTGTCTTCATTTTATTTTTAATTCACAAGAGTACCATTTGCTCCCTTTAATAAAATCAGAGACTGCAACAGAATATAAAAGGCCAAGCCATCCTCTCTTCCCACTGCAAATTCCATTCTGCAGAAGTTGCTTTGTTTACTTTTTAGTATAGAATTAGTACCCCTTATCCAAAATGTGTGGAAGCAGAACCGCAATTTTTCTTATTTTGGAAGAGTTGCACAGAGTTCAACATATGAGATTTCTTAATCCATAAATACAAAAATCTGAAAGTTCCCCAAACCTAACGGTCTTTGAATGTGATATCTCTGCCCCAAATATTTCAGATGTTTGAACACTTTTTATTTCAGAGTTTTGGCTTAAAGATGTTTGTATATTCTTATACAACATTTATACATACAAAAGAGTGTTAGATACTGTCTTTCAAAGCCATAGTGCTACAAGTAATGCCATTCTTTTTCACTTATCCAGTTTGGAGAATACCAAAGACTGAATTTGATGTTGGGTGATATTTGCTTACTAACAGCTCAGCAAAAAATATCTATACATAATTTCAGTTGGAATCAGTGAAAATAGTTTGCAAATGAAATCTGGCCCACTACCTGTTTTGTAAATAAAGTTCTATTAGAACATAGGCACATTCATGTGTGTACACATTTTATGAAAATTTTAATGCTATAATAAGAGTTGAGTTGTGGTTCCAGAGAACACATGTCCTGCAAAATGTACAATGCATGCTGTCTGACCCTTAAAATAAAGTTTTCTAGTTCCTTTCATGGGTTGCGAAGGATCATTCTAACCCTGTCTTGCTGGCTGAGGCAAAATATAGATTTTTTTTTTTTGCCAGAACTAGGGATTGAAGTTAGACCCTTGCACTTACCAGGGAATTGCTTATTTTACTGACCCATCTCCCTGGTCCTAGGATATAGTTTCAAAGACAATGCAATAGGCAGTTTGTGGAAAAAGGAAAATTGTTCAGTGCTTGTGGATACTGTTGTTTCTGCTTTTTTGGCAAAATTTTAATAAGGGATTTGGGTAGCTGGAAAAGAAACAGAGAAGATACCTGGTGAGTATGGTTGTTATTACTACAGCTCTCTAATTAGGGTCATGTTTATATTTCTCAAAGAAAAAAAAATAATCCTGTTTCCAAATATCCCCCACATCTGCTGTGTAAAGGAGCTTTCCTACTTTACCAACTAATAATAAGCCACCACATCATGAAGTCACAGGCCACATTCATTACATCACTCAGTAAGTAGCATGGCTTGCCTGGTCTTGGATTTCCTACGGGAATTCATCCATGATTAGTATTCGAATAGTACAGGCTGCCCTCTCACTGAAGACACAAACAATTAGCCACTGTGTTATGTGAACCAACTGTCACTACCAATGCAGAGCACTTAGATTTGATAGAGGCAGAGATAGAGGTGGATACGACCCCTCTATCTGGCTTTGGTGCAGGCAGGATGTGAAAATTAGCAGAGGCAAGGCCTTTCGGGTTCGTGGGCTTTGGAAGCTGGCCAGGTCCACAGTCGAACAGAACTTGGATTGCATGCATAGCCTAAAGCTTGAATGCTAGTATGCAAAAATATCCTAAAACTTGTTTCCCAAAATGTAAATCTAGAGCATCTGCTCCAGATGCTTAGGTTTTCTGGACCTGGCTTTTGGGCCAGAGGATATGTTGCAAATAAACACCTGAGATGATTCTGAGAGAAACACTCCTTAGATTAACGCTACCTTCATCTCGCTACCTACTTTCCTATTCCTCAAGTCCATAGGTGGGTGGACTCACAGGCACAGAGGTCTATGCTTGGCAAAGAGATAAGAACTCAGGCCTTCCTCCTCTTCCCTTCCTACATCCCCATTTCTGTCCATTTCTCTTCCTCTGTCTTGAAAATCCTTGCACTGAAGAGAATCATTGGGCTCATAAGTAAGTTAAATCATAAGTAGATGGTACCTTTGGTAAGAAATGCATGCAGGTCCTCCTGGTGTTATTTCCTTCCTCCCCTGTTCTTTCTCCCTTGTGATCTTGTGATATTCTAATAGCGCAGGGAATCTTCATTATTTTATTTTTATCAGGACGGTCCGAACTTCAGGCAGGTGCAAGCAGACTGGCAACTTCATGCACCCGCCAGCGACAGCTGTTCTTTGTCTTCGCACTTAGCATAGTGTCTGTACAGGAAGGGCTCAGGCAATGTCTGAGATAAGGAATGTGGAGCGACACAGTGCGTGAGTGAAGGGGGCAAGAGAGACCATCTCAGAAATTTTGGTGGCAGCTCAGAGGACCCGTAAGGCTGAGGTGCTGACATTCTACCTACCTGAAAACAGGTCTGTCAATCTCAGAAATTTATACCTTGATTTAAAGGTGTTCTTTTAAGCTTGAACTGTGTCATATAGCTTTCTTCTAGCAAATGTCACCCCACCCCTAAGCATGGTTCTTAGTCATGAGTATTAACAAACAGAAAACAAGGAGTAGATTTCTAAAATCACAGGAAATCTTAGGAAAATGGTTTGAGATGCTTGTATCTTACTAGGTTACTTTTGTTTTCCAGATATACAGTTTTAACTTTGAACAGGAAATCATACTGAATTAAAAATAATTTTTTAGATTTTTTTCCTCTTTCAAAATTCACATCTCAGCATTAATCTGGTTTGAGTTGTAAAAATGCTACCTTAAGATAAGGGCAGTAAATGATCATTTACAATGTTTAAAAACCCCTGGAAGGGAAAAATTTTATAATTAGCATTCTTGCTGTAGCTTTATAATGATAGAGTTTTGTCTGACATCCTTGCACCTCGTTTTGGAGCTCAGGAATAAGAAGTACCCCCCCCTTTCCTCCATGGGTGTTGGGCTTTGTAGCTGGAATCCTCTGAGGCCTGGCAAAGGCTGCAGTCCCTGGCTCCCTGGGAGGTGAGCCTGTGGGGGGGGAAAGATCTAGAAACCTGGCCCTGGGCCCAGCTGCTAAGAGCTCAGTGCTCGCTTCCCAAGCATTTACTTTGTTCACTTGAGATTAATATTTCTCAAATTACAAACAAAAAATAACAAGGGAGAGGAAGTTGTCACATATGAAGGACAGGCACGGAAGGAGGGGGAATGAGCATGGCAGGGACAGGGAGGAGAGAAGGCCCGAGGTGCAGCTGGTGGGCGCAGGGCATCCTTCTTAGCATGTTGTGTCCCGAGCTGCTTTGGATCCGGCACTACACGATGCTCTTTTGCCTGAATGTTCATCACTGATAGTTCTGGTTAATGCATCTGTCCAGTTTCTCCAGCTCTAAGAAATGATTTTTTAATTTGAATTAAAATTTGTCTAAGGACCAGCGAGGTAGTTCAGCAGGCTAAGCCCTCACTTTGGCAAGCGCAGGGATCAGGATTTGATCCCAGATCCTGCATGACTGGCTTCCCCCTGCCCCTGGGGCACAGTGAGTGCCAGTGAGACTGGGTGTGGTGCAGGCCTATAATCCCAGTGCTGGGAGGCTGAAAACAGGAGGATCACAATGAGTTTGTGCTGCATAGTGAGACCTTGTACAAAATACATAAAATAAATAAATAAAATAAAATAACAATGATAATTATTTAATGCAGAGACACACTTAAAAAACTGAAAAGGGGCTGGCCAAATAGCTTAGCAGATTAAAGAGCCTGCTTAGGCAAACACAGGGGCCAGGAGTTTGACTCCTGGACCTGCTGAGTCCCCCCCAATGGGGAGGCTGCACTGAGACTGTGATTGAAACTGGGCAAGTGGCATGGGCATGTAATGCCAGCTCTTGGGAGGCTGTAAACAGCAGGATCACTGTGAGTCCAATCTATGCAGGTTGACCCTGTAGACCCTGTAGATCTGGTCCTAAAATACAAAAAGAAGAAGAAGAAGGAGGAGGAGGAGGAGGAGGAGGAGGAGAAGGAGGAGGAGAAGGAGGAGGAGAAGGAGGAGGAGAAGGAGGAGGAGAAGGAGGAGGAGGAGAAGGAGAAGGAGAAGGAGAAGGAGGAGGAGGAGGAGGAACAGGAGGAGAAGGAGGAGGAGGAGGAGAAAAAGAAAGAAGAAGAAAAGAAAGAAGTAAAGAAGTAGAGGAAAAAGAAAATTGAAATATTTTGTTTGTTTATATAATTTCATTCTCTTTTTGTCTATTTTATTTTTGGTCTTTCTGGGATAGGGTCTCAGTACGCAGCTCCAGCTGGCCTCAAGCTCACTTCAAAGCCCAGGCTGGTCTCCAACTCGTGATGATCCTCCTGCCCTAGCCTCCCAAGTGCTGGAATTACAGCCATGTGCGACCATGCCCATCCTTGTTTTTGTTTCAATATTCACTTAGGCTTTTGATCACAATTGATTACTGCTATGACGGTCAAGTATATATCTTTTAATTTAATCATTCTCTATTATTTTTTGAAATTCTACCATAAGAAAGAAACTTTCCTTTGTGAAACTAAAGTGTCGTGCATCCTTGGGGTTTACAATTCCACGTTATAGAAAACTAAGCCATAGCAGAACAGTTATAATAGTACAGTTAATCAATATTTCTATCATCTAACATAGTTACTTACCTTTTTTCAAAAGAGCATCCAACATCTTATTTAACAAAATTCCCCAGTACAATCTAATTTTCTTAACTAGCTTCACAATGTATACTATTGACCCACATTTTCGCATTTTATGCATCTGCTATATTGTGTTCTTCCTCCCATTTTACTGCATTCATGTGTTTATTTAATATGACTTTATCCTATGAGTTGTGATTAGTTGGTGTCATTGTTTATTTTTATTTTTTAAGGACTACAAAAAGGTAGGTAGAAAGGAAAAAATCATTAGAAATGATACGAAATTTCAATAAACAAAGTAACAGAATTTCAATGCTGGTAGCTGTACTGCATGATGTTATTTTCAAATCGATTGTTCAGGTTCCATACATGGGCATGCAAGATCGGCTTAAAAAAAAATAAAAAACAATAACAAAAATGTTTGTAAGAAATTCAAAAGGAAGAAAAGAAGAAAAAACTGAACATTAACTACTCCTTTCAAAAGGTTAGTAGGAATCAGCATTACAATTATCCAAGTTACCCTGCGTGTATATCTAAATATATCTTTCCTCATAGGATTATGTAATCCTATGAGAGGCAAGATCTGCAGCAATGGTGGTTGGACAGGATATTATGTCAGCTTCTAGTACTACGGTCATCCACTAGGAAAATAATTATTGAATTTTTGATATAATTCAGGCATAAAATATAAGATAAGTAAGCAGCTACACTCTTAATTTACTGAAAAGAGACATCTGCTAAAATAATATCTGTAAATATAATATCATGTATGCACCTTGTACGATACCAAAACATTATGAAAACAGTTTGCAATGTATAAATTTATCGAATCTGTCTTGTTAAGGTGTCTTGAAACTGTCTGATTGATATTTGTACTTCAATAAAAAAAATAAAAGAGAGACATATATATATATATATATATATATATATATTAAATTAAGGACTACAAAAAGGTAGGTAGAAAGGAAAAAATCATTAGAAATGATATGAAATTTCAATAAATATATATATATATATAAAATCTTGCCCTTTTTTCTGTTGTCCTTTCCTTTATCCTAGTTTTTCCTTCCTACTAAACACATCCTTTCCCATTCACAGCATCTATTGCACCTTTCAAATTTTATTTGTTTCACACTAGTGAGACAATATGATGTTTGCACATGTGGATGGGATTGATTTCACTCACTGATATCATTTCTAATTGCATCCACTTGTCTACAAAAGTCTTGAATTTATCTTTTTTATAGTTAAATAATATTCCACTGTGTAAAAATATGCCATCTTTTTTAACCACTACTCAGTTGATGGGCACTTGAATTGTTTCCAAGATTTAGCTGAAAAAAATTTCACTGCTATGAAGACAAGTGCATATATACTGCAGTGATATTATAATTTCAGTTGTTTTGGAAAAATACCTAGGAGGGAAGTATCTGGCTTGAGTGGGATCTCTAATCCTAGACTTTTGAGGACTCTCCATACTGATTTCCACAATGATTATACCAGCCTGCACTCCTACCAACAGTGGAGAAGGGTTTTATTTTCCCCGCAACCTGTCCAGCATTTGTTATTGCTGACTCCCTGATGGCAGCTATTCTTTCTGGCATAAGCTGGTGTTTCAGTCTTGTCCTAATTTGTATTTTTTGAACAACCAATGATGTTGAACATTTTTTGTATATTTATTCGTCATGTGTGTCTTTTCATTTGTGAGGTGCGTATTCATTTCGAATGATACTTTTTGGGTTAGGCCTTTAAGTTTTGGATGCCTGATATTTTTTTTAATTCTTTATATGTTCTAGATAGGAGTTCTTCCTTTGTCTGAAGGACAGTCTGCTAGACTTTTTTTTCCCCAATTTTTGGGTTTTCTTTTTACTTGGTTGGTGATTTCACATAAAGAAACTTTTCAAAAAGATGAGATCCTAATTGGTGTGTGTGTGTGTGTGTGTG